>OMKP01090453.1:0-11305 GCA_900302375.1 Bathygadus melanobranchus | reverse complement strand
AAGGATGTCTGGTCTCAAGGTGGTTTTAACAATGTTTTGTGGGAATTTCAGCTGTTTATCCAGGTCGACCATGAGCTGCCAATCCTGTGCAGTCGCCAGGATCCCTGCCGATGGTTTGGCTCTTGCTCCTGGCTGCTCTCCAGCTCTCACAAAGGCGATGTTATTATAGGAGGGCCATGCTTGCTTGCTGCTGCTGATTCCTGTGCAGATTGCATGCAGGTCTTCAGCACTTGGTCATGCCGCCAGGTGTATCGGCCCTCTCCAAGTGCTTTGGGACAACAACTCAGGATGTGCTCCAGGGTTCCTCTCCTGGAGCATAATCGGTTTTTCGATTTTTCCCCAGATGTGCAGGTTTGATGGGCTGGGAAGGACATCGTACACTGCCTGGATGAGGCACTTAATGCGGTGTGGCTCCGCCTGCCAGAGATCAGTCCATGTGACTCTTCTCTCCACCGCCTGCTCCCACCTTGTCCAGGCTCCCTGTTGCTTCAGCCCCACTGCTCTGCTGGTCCGTCTCCTCCACGGCTGCCCTCACTTCCTCCTGGACCAGCTTGCGTCTCTCCTTTCCCTTGGCAGTGTTGTACCTGGGGACTGAGAAGGATCCCAAACCCGCTCTTCCCCATGTCACTGCTCCCACCAGGTCCCTGTGGCGCAGCCGTGCCTCTGCCTGTAGCACAGCCTCCACCACTCTCCACTTCCTGCCCGTCTTCACCACGACCCCTGCCTGGGCCACTTTTGGATCACTTGACTCCTTATACTGCATCACCTCTCTTGCCCTTGTCACCTTGAATTCCTCTTCAAGTGACTTTAGGGGCAGCCGAAGCTTGGTGTTATTCCCATAGAGGGCAATGCTGCTAAGGCTCCCGGGTAACCCCAGCCATTTCCGGAGAGAGCTGCTGACCTTCCTCTCCAAGCTCTCGACAGTGGAGATCGGGACTTCATACACCAGCAGCGGCCAAAGAATCCTTGGTAGGATGCCGTGCTGGTAGATCCATACCTTGAACTTGCCGGGTAGCCCTGACCGGTCAACTGCTCTCAAGCTCTTGACAGGCTGCCTGGATTGATGTTGTGTCTCTAAGGCTGCTGTTGAACACCTTGCCAAGGCTCTTCACTGGCTTTTCGGAGATGGTTGGGATCGGTGTTCCTGCGATGTTAAAACGGAATCTTTCCCCCACCTTTCCCTTCTTTAACACTAATGATCTTGATTTTGCAGGTTTGAAGCTCATTCTTGCCCAGTTGATAAGCTTCTCCAGGCCTTGCAAGATCCACCTACTCCCAGGCACGGACTCTGTGGTGATTGTCAGGTCATCCATAAAGGCCCTGATTGGTGGTTGTCGCACCCAAGAGTGCAGGGGCCGCGGCATTCAGGCTCCACCGACTTTACAATCATGTTCATTGCCAGGGCAAAGAGGATCATAGAGATGGTGCAGCCTGTGATGGTGCCAATCTCCAGCCTGTGCCACTCAGATGTTACTGACCCTGCTGTGACTCTCATGCTGAAGTGGTTGTAGTAGTCCAGGATGAGGTCAGCCACTTTGCCTGGAACATGATACTTGGCCATTGTTGTCTGGACCAGCTTGTGGGGAATTGATCCAAAAGCATTGGCCAGGTCTAGCCAGAGCACTGTCAGGTCTCCCTTGTTCTCCCGTGCTTCCCTGATGAGCTGGGTCACCACCCCTGTGTGCTCCAGACACCCAGGCACTCTTGGTATGCCTCCTTTCTGTACTGATGTGTCAATGTAGCCATTAATGGAGAGGAAATCTGCCAGTCGCCTTGCCACAATGCTGAAGAAGATCTTTCCTTCAACATTTAGCAAGGAGATGATCCTAAACTGGTCGATTCTCGTGGAGTTTTCCTCTTTCGGAATCCAAACTCCATTAGCAAATCTCCACTGCTCAGCCACTTTTCCTCTCCTCCAGATGACCTTCAGGATCTTCCAGAGCCGCTTGAGCAACAGGGGGCAGTGCTTGTAGACCTTATACGGGACTCCGTTTGCCCCTGGTACAGAGCTAGACCTCGCTTTCTTCACCACATCCTGCACCTCCCTCAGGAGTGGTTCCTTGATGTTAAACTCCATGCCCGGTGCAGGTGGGTCTATCAAGATTTTACACTGACCCAACTCCTTCTCCCTGTCGGGGTCGCTGTAAGTGCTCTGGATGTGCAGTTCGATCTCCTCCTTGGAGCATGCCAAGCTCCCACTACGCTTCTGCCCCAGCAGTTGTTTTGTGACACCAAAAGGGTTGGCTATGAAGGCTGCTCGCTTTCTGGCTCTTTCCTTCCGGCGTCTTCTATGCCAACTCTGTTCTGCGCAGGGTCATCAGCTTCTTCCTGAGGATGCTTCGCAGTTCTGCCAGGGGTGGCCGCTGCTCTTTGCTGGCCTCCTTGTGCTGTTTCTTTAGGGCCTTCAGCTCCTGATGGATCTTATGGATCTTTGCAGCTCTGGTTCATGGTGTAGGGTGTTTTAGCTGGTTTCTGTTCCACTTCACCAAACCTCTCCACAGCTAGGCTGACTATTATTGTTGTCATTGTCTGCAGCCTTCTTTCTGCATCTCCCTTCGCTGTTGCATCCACTACTTTGTTATTCCACCGGCGACGCCAATAATTGCATGTGTGTGTGTGTCGCCGCTCACAGTGTGTGGTTGAAGTGTCGACCGTGTGGCAAATAAAGGACGATTGTCCTCTGATTACTTACTTACTTACTTACTTACTTACTTACTTAAACTGCTGCCAGACTGTTGTTTTGCAGGCCTGTGGCCAGTTGACCCGAACTTTCACAGATGACCTGCCTGGGTGGACTTGTTGCGACACGTGGAGGCTCCGGGCGCTGTGGGGTGGCTCCGGGCCTGGCTCCTCCTGCATCTCACCAGGGTTACTACCTGAGCATAAATATTCAAATCTGTGCCATTTTTTGGTCCAGTTGACAGTCCTAGTCCAAAGCGTGGCTTAATTTCAAGAAAATTGATGACAACAGTGTCAGTTGTAATGTTTGAAAAATGGTAATTTCAACTAAGCGTGAAAATACCAGCAATATGCTGAAGCAGTGGCACTCATGCGTGTCAATGCTTCCAAATAGTTGGGTCATCTCTAGCAACCGAGCAGCACATCCATTAACGAGGGTAATTATCCTATGTTGAAAAACACTGGAAACCTGTGAAGGCCTACTCTTTTCCACATAGAACATTTATCAGGAATCTATAAGGGAATCTATAATGGCATTGGTATCAATAAAATCCTATAAATTGAAACAGATTCCATCACTGTCCATCCTCTGACAATCACCATCACAGTTGTCTTCCATGTTTGTATTCACTGAGTGACTCCTGCCAGTGCAGAATTGTGACAGATTTGAGGCACTTTTGCTTGCAGTGTGAATGAGGCCTTTATATGTTAACCTTATTAAGATATTACCCAACTTGTAATTTTCTGAATTTCTACTGAAATCTGAATGCAAGACATTGAAGTCTATATGCGAACCTTCTGCATCAAGATACTATAAAAAATGCTGCACAGCGGTACAATGTTTTGGGCCTAGCACCACAATGTCTAACAGCAAGAGTCGTGTACAAGTACTCCAACAAGTATCAAAAGTAAAAGTATTTAGTCATAATCCAGACCTCATCATTAATGCATAAACCTGTTCAAATAAAATGTATGTGAGCCAGTTTCTGTTAGCCTCATGGTTGCCTCTGGGTGTTGTATCAATATCAATATTGTACCCATATTTCAATATGTGTTACGGGAACAAAAATAGAAAGTAAGAGTCTGCAACTGGAAAGTGCAGTCTTAGCTCTGTTATTCTGAGTTTAGCAGGCCGACTACCCAAGGTTTCATCGTGGTCATCTCACAAACTTACACAAGACCAACGGCTTTCACTTTCCCCTCAAGAAGCGAGGTTGTTTGAAGTTGAATGTTGTGATAGTGTAAACACTGGAATAAATTGACAATTGTTTATTTTTATTCTTAAATGACGAGAACCCTTTTACGGAAGAACAAATGTATGAATTCCTTTTCATTAAATGTTATGTTTTCCTCTGTAATTCAAGCAGTATCAACAAACTGCACACTGCATTTGAATGACTTTAAAAGAGGAACATTAATGACAATATTTAAATGACGATTATAATTATCCATCCCTCTTTGTAATGAACTGATATGTGAACAAATATATGTTTATTGTGTGGCAGCCGCCCAGGAGCGCCCCGTGGCTGGGTATGTGAGGTATAAAACCTATGCGTGTCGGGAAGACACACATAGCCGGGTGCACAACCCAGGTGGAAACAATTACCGGAGCAATCACGCTCCCGCCACCCGACGGCCACGCCCTATAAAGAGGGGAAGGAAGTCCCAGGACGGGGTAGTAGCTGAGGCCAAACCGTGGTGGTGATTGTTGTTTGTGAGAGTATTGTGAAGAGAGAGAGTAACCGTGCCGTGTATGACCGCTGTTCGTAGGAAAGCCCCGTCGTGTGTGATAACCCTGGACCGTATGAGACCCCGCTCTGGATTCGACCCTCGCCTGTCTGACTACCCTTCTCCCGCACTTGCCCTGGACCGTAAGAGAACCCAATTCTGTGTACCGACCCCTGCATTCGGACCCGACGATTCTCCTGGACTGTGGACTGGCAAGTGTTGTTTTATTGCGTATACAGTGCGTATTTCCTGTACCAGTATAACTTCAGTAAAACGCTTGAACATTGTGTGCGCTGAGTGGACATTCCGATTCTTGGTTTCAGTCAAGTGGCCGCCCTTCACCCTCACAGGCTCCACAATATACAGTATATGTATATATGTATGTATGTAAATATACAAAAATATATACACACACATACAATATATACTGTATATATATATGAATTCCAGAAATAAAGCTATTCACAGTCACAGGCAAATATACCTAGAAATACATTTTTTAGCAATCTACAAAAGCAATTACAGGGGCCCTTGTAAAAACATGTCTTCACATGGAGTTTTGCTGTTATTTTTCCCATTGAGTACACCGTCTTGCATTGATTGCAAGACGGTGGTTTAAGGTGGTTGGCAGTATAGTGGAAATATAGCCAGGATAGTTATCTTTTTTTTGCCACCAATAAAAGGGTGTGCAATAAGTAAGCCTTACTTTTTTCTATAATAATACAGTATACTACAATTGGTCTGTAAGTCAATGTTCAAAATGGCAAGTATTTGTATGAATTTCAATCAATTTCCAGTTCAATTACTTCCATAGTGGGCTGCTAGTTCTTTTATGTCCCCCTTCACAAACATCTTCCCATGCTTTCTGCAGCGTTTTTGATCTATGAATGGCAGCATCTCCGGGGGTACTAGTGGACATACATTTTTTTCTAATCCCAGTTTATTTGTCTCCACATGTTGTATTAGCCATTCATCCAACCCATTTCAGATTGGGAAGATAAGGACTCCTTGTAGGCTAGCTACATTTCAGCCTAATCCTAGCTTCTAGGCTCTCTGCCATATGAGTGTGGAAATCAACTTGTCTAGCAATGAAGGATAAACATGTCAAAAAGGCCACACACAAAACATAAGTTACAGTTACAGAAGGCAAACAACCTGGCATTAAAATGAATGAGCATATCAAAAATAGTCATAACTGATCAATATTTTAGAAGTCTGATGTTTACAATGTTCAGATTTCTTTTAGTGGCTGGCCAGAGTATACCATATCTCTCTTGCAATGGGGATTTTTTTTTCGCTCACACATTTAAATTATATGAATTCTTAAAGGTATGCATAATTAGGGTTGAATGACAGGTGGCGCAAGCTGTGTGCTAGGGCTCACCTTGGCTAGGCTAATCGAGTCACTGAACTTCTGGACTTCTCGGCTGTGCTTGTGGTGTTGGTGCCTTTTGGAGAATTTCATGCAATCCCATGCATCTCAACTGAATTTCATGCAAATATCGTGCAAATATTGGCTTGCTGTGCAGTTAATTGAACAGAAACTTTCTTTCCGGTGAGTCAAATTGTAGCATTACTTTATTTAACAGTTATATGTTAGCACTAATTAGCAGGTATCAATGTTGTATAGGCTAGCTCTGGACACAACTAGCTAGTGCTAGTCAACCAACTGATTTTACCCAGAACACCATATCATGTGAGGATGGTTGTTAAGGCAACCATCAACACTGTCTACATCCCCCTTCTTAATGCCGGATAGACTGTAACAAAGAAAAGTATCTATAACAGCTACAATATACACATTTACTTTTAACGATGAACATAGAATTATATCACTGTGGAACTGGCAAATAAGGCACAAACAAAGTACCAAATATAACATTTGCATATATATATTTTTTTGTGTCCACGGCTATGTAGTGTCGCCTTTGGTGACCACAGGTTCTTGTGCCTGTGCCACTCCTGGCTCAACAACGTTGTCTTGAGGGTCTGGTGGGGTTGTGATGGCGGTAGTCGGGGCCTCTGCTGTAGAAGATGTGATGTAGCTCTCAGGCGTCTGGAGGAGGTGTCGTCGGTTCCTCACATATGTGGCATCCCCAGCCTGGATCCGGTAACTGTTGGGCTTTTGTGCTCTTCCTAGCACTGTTGCCAGTCTGTCATATCTTCTAGTTGTTTGCATTCTTACTGTTTGTCCTGTTTGCAGTGGATCCAGTGGTCTAGCTGATCTGTCATAGTGTGCCTTTCCTCTGTCTGGCCTGTGTCAGAGCCACCTGTACCCGCGTCTCCACCTTGGGCATGTACATGGCTTTGGTCATGGGAATGAGGGCCTTCGTGCGCCAAGAAAACAGGCGCTGAGCTGGCGATGGCAGTCCGTCCCTTGGTGTGTTGCGGAGATTGAGAAAAGCTGCATACATGTCTGTACCATCACATGCACATTTCTCCAGCATATGTTTGGCTGAGCGCACAGCCCTCTCAGCGAGCCCATTCGATTGGGGGTAGTGAGGGCTGCTGGTGATGTGGCGAAAGTCACGCCTACGAGCAAACTCATGAAACTCCCTGCTTTTGAATGACAGCATAGTCAGCCATTAGTTCTTGTGGTGCACCGTGCGTGGCAAAGTGGCGTTTCAGCTTGTTTATCAGCGTTGCACTGGTTATGTTGGGGAGCTGGCCTATCTCAAACCAGCCAGAATAAGAATCAACGAGCACAAGGTGTTCTTTCCCCTGCCACTCAAAAATGTCTGCTGCGGTGAAGGACCATGGCAAGTCGGGGACATTGTGTAGTTGAAGGGGCTCTTTTGTTTGGTGCGGTCTTAGGGCGTTGCAGGGGGCATACCTGGAAACCTCCCTTTCGATATCACAGTAGACAGTGGGCCAGAACATGGTTTCCCTGGCCCTGCGCTTCGTAGCTTCAAGGCCAGGGTGACCCTGGTGCAGCTGTTTCACATGGTAGTGCTGCAGTGAGTGGGGAATGATGAACCGCTGACCACAGACCAGCAGGCCGTCATCATCAGTGAGTTCATCCCTCATGGTATAGAATGGCCTCAGGTCATGCGACAACTCCTTTGACGAGTCGGGCCAGCCTCCAGTGATGACCTCAGATAGGTGCCTGCATATAGGGTTGGCCAGGGTCTCATGTCTCAGCTCTTCAATTCTATATGAGGAAAGAACCTCCCCCATGACCTGACGTCATATTCCTCAACAGTTTCAGTCAGGTCAGTGGAGGTCAAGGTCACATACACACACAGGGTGTGCAGTGAAATGAAAGTGACAATGCTCAGCAGGGATGTGCAAAGGGCAACAAGTACACACTATTTCCAATTTTTAAAAAAGCAACACAATATTTACAGTAAGAGCACTATGGACAATGTACATATGTATAACAATATGTATATGTGTATACATGTTATGTGTAGTTCCAATAGTGCGTTCAGCCGAACTGAGGACGCAACCCCAGGGGGATCCTGTGTTCAGGGTGAGGGGGTTGGAGGTGTGTCTGCCAAACCTGACCACCTGGGGCCTGGCGGTCAGGAAGTCCAGGATCCAGGCACACAGGGGGGTGTTCAGTCCCAGCTCAATCAGCTTGCCGGTCAGTCTGGTGGGGACTATGGTGTTGAAAGCTGAACTATAATCAATTAACAGCAGTCTCACATAGCCCCCCTTGCGGCTGTCAAGATGAGAGAGTGAGGTGTGCAGTACCTGGGAGACAGCATCATCCATGGATCTGTTTGGGCGATAGGCGAACTGCAGCAGGTCCATGGAGCAAGGGAGGAAGGCACATATGTAATCCTTAATCAGCCTCTTGAAGCATTTCATGACCACCGAGAGGAGGCCCGCCGGTCGGTAGTCATTCAAGCATGCTGGAGAAGCATTCTTAGGCACATGGACAATAGTGGATCTCTTGAAGCAGGGGGGGACCACAGACTCAGCCTGGGTAGTCGGTTAGAGTCCGTAGCCCCTGCCATAGGTGTCTGGTGTCGCGTTGCTCCATCTGCGACTCCACTCTGTCTCTGTGACTGGCCTCCTTCACTGCCCTTCTCAGTCCATAGGACGCCGCCTTCAAAGCATCGCGGATGGATCTGTCAACCCACGGTTTTTGGTTAGGAAAGGACCTAACTTTTACCGTGGGGACGATGGTGTCAGCTAGCGTTGCTATGAAGCATGTAACAACTTCCGTAAACTCGTTGACGTCTCTGGAACTGGATTGGAACATGTCCCAGTCGACGTCACATAGAGCGTCCTGTAGCTCGGCCTCTAATTGGTCGGACCACCGCTTTACGTCCCTTGTCACTACCGCTTCCCGAACTATCCTTTGTTTGGCCTCCGGTAGGAGGAAAATGGCAGTATGGTAGGCAGGAACGAGAAAGAGTCTTAATGTCCTTGAGGTTGCACCACTTGTTGTTGGTCATGAAGCAAACCCCACCACCCTTAGATTTGCCAGACTCTTCCGTTCTATCCGCATGGAAAACAGAGAAGGACTCGGTTGGGCATATGGCTCGATCTGGCACCAGCGGGGTCAGCCATGTTTCAGTCAGACAAAAGATGTTACAATCCCTCATCTTGGAATGCAACCGAGGATTAGATTCCCCATTGGAATCTAATCCTCACCCTAACCGAATCATCCAACTTATTTTCCAGAGACTGGACGTTAGCAAGAAGGATGCTGGGCAGAGGTGGACGGTGGGCTTGAACTCTCAGTCTGTTCCGAATTCCGCTCCGTTTTCCCCGATGTTTTCTCCTTCGTCTCACGTAGATGCATCTCCACTGTTGTTGTTGTGGTTTGCTCATAGGATCTCCGCCGGCCATGCTGGGTCGATGGAAAAAGTGGGCAAAAACTTTTTGTACGCAAAAGTTTATGTCCAGAAGTGTGCTATGGTCGTAGATTGTTAGTGCCAATGTGTTTGTGGAAAAAAACAAACACAAAAACGAAAAAAATGCACAATGTCCGCGGAGCTGCCACGACGGCATCTAGACATGGCCACACCATCTACACACACAAGTGCGCACGGTGTCTGCAACGTAGAGCTCTTTGCCTCTTGTAGAGAGATTGACAGCTCATATTCTGTCCATGACCTGGCGGAATATGAGCCATGACCATGGCTCAGAGTCCATGACCTGGTGGAATAGGTCATGCTTTTCTCTTGTGCGGCCCCAAACCAAAATGTCGTCGACGACAATTGCACATGGCTGTCCTTCGAAGAGCTGCTCCATACACCTCTGGAAAACCTCAATTCCTGTGGAGATTCCGTAGGGCATGCGGAGGGAGGCATAGCAGCCCACGGGGGTCATGAAGGTGGTCAGCTTAGACGACTCGTCACTGAGTGGCACCTGCCAGAAGCCATATTTTGCATCGAGGATGCTGAATACCTGCCTCTGGCATGTCGGCAATCACCAGTCAGTCAGTCCATCAGTCCTCCTTTTTCTTATCCCAAGATCACATAGCCTAAAATAAACCTATAAATATGAACATATTGTCACTTATTTCACCTGCAGCCTAATAGACATTGCCAGCCATTAACTGTGCGCATTACTCATTATTGATTTCATAGTAGCAACTTGTATTTGTAGTAAGTATTAGCAATATATGGTGCATGCAGTCGTACTTGATAGTAGCAAACATCATACTGATAGCTACAAGAAGGTTCATTATGGAAAATGCTCTTTTGGTAAGTAGAAGGCATAACAAATAGCATTTGTTATACATTTATCTTACTTTGTGTGCACATGTCAATGTAAGATCATATGACATGCTTATTGGGTTCAATGTCTCTGTAATGAAAACTAAAATCAAAGTCGTTATAGGATAACTTGGCATCTCTAGCCTTATTCAGACAGTATTTGATTTCCAGACAACTTGCGTATCTGAAATTGAACAAGGCTCCTCTGTAATTAAATGTAGCTTATGGATTTTTTTCTGCCCCAAAACCAGCATTGTCATGTCACACTAAGTATTTTATGTCAAGTTGAAGTGCTGTGTAAAGGCCAATTCATGAAGGTATGAAAAAACACAGGAACTCTCTCTAACTCTCTTTCAGACCGGTGATGCTGGATCTGGATAGTTGGTTTGTTTGGTTTGGTTACCAGATTGCTATCAGACCCCATCTGCTAAAACATTTGCGAAATAGTATCTTTATCTGTTTTAGCGATCTCTAGTGTACAATCAATTGTTGTTGTGTTAGCGACCTGTATTGTATTCTATTGTAACTGTATTTATCACCTCTTTGGAGCTGTTTTCTGCAACAAACAAGGTAAGCATGGACTCATTTACACTTACATTTAGAGCATTTGGCAGATGCTTTTATCCAAAGCGACTTACAAAAAAATTACCACATTTGTCGAAAGAGGGAGACAACAATATATTGCTGAAGGTAGAGTGCAATTAGAATAGAACAAGTTACAACCATTCCTGGTTGCCAGGTCAATAGAGCAAGGTTACAAACTTGCAGTTGCTAGGTTGGCTCCTTATTGTACAACAGCAGGTAGCCAGGATAAGATGCTACACAAGCTAAGTTATATTTCAAGTGCCGGGACATACCAGCCTACAAGATCCTACAAAGAGCCAAGACATACAAATATGGAAGTGCTAAGGATCCAGGAGGGGTCGGGTTAAAGTTGATCGGGTAGTGGGGAGAGGGTTGGGGAGGAAAGGTTGGCAGGAGGTCAGAGTCCAAGTGGACTCTGAATAGGTGGGTCTTGAGCCTCTTGCAGAAGCAGGTCAATGATTCTGCTGTCCTGACCGCTGTCGGGAGGTTGTTCCACCATTGTGGTGCAAGGACAGAGAAGAGTTGTGATTTGGCGGAGCGACGTTTGTTTATTTTTAGTGATGGTGGTACCAGGCGGCCAGCTGAAGTGGTTGAGCGGAGTGGTCGAGCTGGGGCATGAGGTTTGACCAGTGCTTGGA
>OMKP01090450.1:0-13152 GCA_900302375.1 Bathygadus melanobranchus | reverse complement strand
CACCTACGAACAATTCCTCACTGCACATCTTTTGACTGGAGGCTGTGAAGGTCGTTGTGGCATGTGTGTGGTTGGTGGTTTAAGCAGTCTCACCTAGCCAGAGTCAGGCTAATTGGTTTGGCTGGGTGAGGCTGCACACCTGTGGGCCATTGATTAATCAAGGACCACAGGTTAAACCAGCCACCACCACACACACTCAAGAGAGCGCTAGCACTGTTACCATCTGCTCTGTCCATTTCATATGCAAACCATACAATAAACCGGATTCTTCGCCACCTTCCTGTGTCCTTGCTGTTTTGGGAGCCCTTTAAGAAGCCGTGGAAACACGCCAGGTGGACCGGGCCATACCAAGTCCTGCTGACCACTGAAACAGCAGTAAAGGTCGCAGAGAGAGTCACCTGGGTCCACGTCAGCCATTGCAAGCATGTACCAAACCCAGGAGGGGGCGCCTGACATCCCCAAGGACGTCTCATCGGCCCATAACAAGGACGAGAAGCAGATGACGAGCAACGAGCCCTAAGCACACGCACACATCCTTTGCCAGAACGATCCGACGGTGTAAGCCTAGCGCTGCCGTAGGGGTCTACACGACGCACATACACCAAAGAGACATTGAATAACACACCTCATAAGAAGCAACCGCCCAGAACCAACTACCTCAACATGGACGGTGGAAGAAGACGACCATGGCACCCGTTCCGACGACTGGGTATGTGTGGGCTACGTGGCACCACGTGTGTGATATTAATGTTCGCACTGGTGTTCGTACTCCCCATTGCCTTGTGGGACAGGGAACATTATAATGTGAATGGCACCTGTGCCAACAACAGTTCTGAGAATGGAACACTCAACACGTCTGATTAACACCACAATCATTGGTCTGACTAACAGGACACGAAGGTCAATCAAGTATGCATTTGAATTCCAACATCAGACGGTACGGCATTTACAACATCATACGTTCTCCTCAAACATGTGGTGGAGATATGCTAATTTTACGGCCTATGAAGCATAGCACCGGCACTAATAGCACTGGTACAGTATCTCCCTAAAATCATGTTTGACACTTGTTTTACGAACGATGCAAGCAATTTCAGGGGCAAGATAAATTTGAAATTGTGTAAAGCTGTGAGATATCGCTGTCCTCCACGTAAAGGCGCATCGCGCCCACCACGTGTAGGACACAAGAACTCCTGGTGCTCCATCCACACGCCAGGAAACAACGGTGTAAGATTGGTAAATTACATCTATTGGTTATGTGGTAACAGAGCGTGTACTTAAACCAATGTTGGGGTGATGTATCAGATGTTTCCCTGTAAACAGAAAAGTATTCAAAGGTTATATTCAAATATATGTGTGATCATAATGATGATATTATAATCAAAAGGGAGGAAATGTAATGGAAAATCTATGCATGATAGTAGTAGGCTTCTCCCTTGATGAACTTTTACCCAGATATGTATGAACTTTTACCCAGATATGCGTGAACCTTTACCCAGATACGTATGGTGAACCTTTTTACCCCAAGAAGTGAGTTACATCTTGGTGATGAATGGATGTATGGATAAGGATGGAACATGGCAGAGGAGGAGAAGGCCGCATATGTGTGGATGCCTTACATTCCCCCAAGGCCGAGGTCATGTTGCCACTACCTGACCCTAATTCTTGCCTGCGTTGCCTGATTGTCTACTCCTTATCTGTGCTGCCGTTCAAGCTGCCCCATTCACTCCCATACTCCCTGTTCCCTATATCAACTCCGTGGTTCTTTGTTCGTGGCTCTCACCTTCTTACAGGCGTTAGACGCACGTTGGATTGTGAGACCACTTGAGCTCAAGAATTGTCTTTGTTACATTTAGCATTTATCTTGTACTCTGTACTTTGTAATCTTTATAAACTTACAATTATTATCAAGAGCAGAGTCAAGCGAGTCATTTTTCCACCACAGCTGTGGTTTCGCTGGATAGTAGGTAGGGACAGTGGGAATCTCGTTCATCCATTCATGCACGTCACTAATTAGATGACGGGGCATTTGGCTTCTAAAAGGGTCAGTAGACTAGCCCCATTGACCGTGTTTTGGCCACCGGTGCAGCCCCTGAGATATTACCAGTTAGTCACAAAGATTAGAACCAAAGGCACGACCAGGCTTTGGAATACACGGGACGCACAGTCATGTCCAATGGCGGTACATGATAGCGTGAACCGTACGTCATGTGGGGAGACACCGAGGCAGCCTCGAAGCACACACCCCCCGCCATCGCTACGGTCCCTCCCTCTGGTCGTGTTTTAACGCGCTGGCATCATAGCAGGATCGAAGTATGCAGTGCCGGATAACCAACGATACCGTTCCTTCATCATCCTTCCCAAGTTGGCATCATAGCAAGATCGAAGTAAGCATGTGCTAGATCACCAACGAGTCAGCTCATCCAAATCATCCGTTGAATCTCGTTCGATAGGGTAGTGCAGTGTTGCCAACTCCTCAGTAAGGAAAGTAGCTATTGGCTGTCCTAAAAGTCGCTAGAAGTCGCTAAATGACGTCATCACCTAATTTTCATAATTGGCCATGTGCATGTAATTGTAATGGACGCTGTAGGAGAGAGGAATAACGTTGTGGGAGAGACAAAAAGTGATTAAAAAAAAACACCCTAAATATGTTTAGAGCTACAAATGAATTTCTTCTGTCGATTCTTGTTTTTTTTAATGTCACAATTCCAACTCCCCTCCCTTGGGACCGGCAAAAGTGACCCAAAAGAGATGGTTTTTAACGTTTTTTTTAATTTATTTTCTGCTGGGAGGGACTGCTGCGCGAGGACTGGGCCGCCTGTGAGTGCTTTGGGATGGGGGAGGGGCCCACGTCAGCACCCGCTTCTCATTGAGAAGAGTAAGAACGATACGTGCTTTCACGTCAGAGTCTCCAAAAGTCTCCAATAACAACAGAAAAAGTCACTAGATTTGTCGCTCATCGCTTTTTTGAAAAAGAGTCGCTGGAGGGGTCTGAATACTCACTAAATATAGCGACAAAGTCGCTAAGTTGGCAACACTGGGGTAGTGAGCTGGGCACTCCACTACAGGGCAAGTTCTGTTCCTCTTTTGATGTGCTCCATAGTGACCAGGCAGGTGTTTAAGTTTCCGTTCCAGACACACACACCGGACACAAGAAAAACGCTATTATTACATCATCGGAGCTTATGGGGGATTGGCTACACAGCTGGGGCTAGTATCAGTAGGTTATCCCTCAGGCTGGCCATCGCGGGTTTACCGTATCCGGTGCCTGGGGGTCCTCCCACCGATGACAAGATGTCCTACCGATACACGGATGGTACACTCGCCACATCCAAGCCGTCCCACACTAGAAATGCCTAGCCACGTGTCAATCCAATGGTGACACGGTGGGGGCGACGGGAGGAAGGGGAGCGGTCTCCATGTATCGAATCTTGAATCTTGTCAACATAATCCTGGAACAGAGACATGAGCCTGGCGTGTCGCCCGAGGGTGGAGGACCGGTATTGGGAGGAGGCTAATCACACGGGAAACACCCGACGACGATCATCCCACAAGATGGGGAGTCGGCGCCTGCCACGGCCCATGAGCATCGCCACGGATCCAACCACCCTGGACTGACAGGGTGTTGTTATGATAGCAACCGGGCCTTCTTCCTTCATTTACAAGCTTATCCCATGGAGGTGTGAATGTTATTCAAAGGTTAAGGAACGGTCTACCAGTGACTGAATCCTATAGTTTGATTTAATTAATAAGGTTTTGTTAATCAGGCGACTAACCCACTTGGCACTCAATGGGGCTGATCTACTTCCATCTTTTCCCCTCCTACTACCTGGTTGAATGCCTGGAAGACATCCACCGACTTCAAGACTGACACGTGCACACAGTCTGGCAAACCGCAATCTTTCCTTCTTTGCCAAACCAAGCTTTACCAGGATATCGAAGTTAGACTCAAGCCATTTCCCTCTGGAACACATGACAAAGCCTTGGGCGGAAGAATTCTTGACCGAGGGGAATTCCAACCCCAAAAGAAAAGGGGAGTACTTTGTTTCTTTCTCTCGTCTGCCGGCCTCCACCCAGGTCATGTCGCCGTCATAACAGGGAATGGCCAGACCCCCATCGCTCCAATTACTATAGAGCAGGGCTATTCAACTTCAATAGCAAGTGGGCAAAATAGAAAAATCACTGGGGGCTTGTGGGCCGCACAGAATATTTAGTCAATTAATCGCTACAAATAACTCTTACACAGTAAGTGTTAGAAAACGCAAGTTCATTTCCCCTCCTCTCCACAAGGAGGCACCAAGCACTGGTTCAGTGTACTTGTGGTAGGACCTCCCACTGGTCTTGATAAGGATGTCCTCCTCTTTGTCTTCAAACCTTTGCACCTGAATGTTTGCAATGTGTCTTTTGAATGACCTTCAATGTAAGTTTCTTTCTATTGATTTCTGTCTAGATTCTATAATTGACATGAAGGTCAATTATTCTTGATTTATTGATTTGTCACTTATCTTGAAATACGTGTTTGGCCAATCATTATTATAAATATGTATGGTATAATCTTCAAATTGATTTAAAGGATGGATTTATGATTTGTTTGACCAAGATACTGGAATGTGTTTGTTTCTTTGTTTAGAACCATGGCAATCATCATTCACATGATTCATCTGCTCTGATAAATAAATGGACAATGGATTGTAACCCTTGTTTCCTGGTGGTGCGTGGCTCCAGTTAGAACCTTAATCCACAACAGTAAGGTTAATAGATAGTCACGCATATCCCTTTTCTTTCACTTTATTTGTAGCATTATCAATGCCAGGCAGCTTGATACAAAAGTGCAAAAGTGACAGGATGGTACCAATGGATGCCTTAGGTCTTCAGGTTTCATATGAATATCGGATTTTCTGTCTAGCTTTAAAAATGAGCCCTCTACAGCCTCTGAGAGTAATGTCGGGCGCGGTAGTAATGTCCGCGCACTGAGTGTAAGAGGGCAGGTGGCCTATTTCGAGGCTGACTGCTGCTGTATTGAAATGTTTTAATAGTGGTCTAATTTCACAACAGTGACAAACAATGGCGATGGAGTTTGGCGACTGGCTTAGCGCAAACACTATCGTTACGTTACCTGGCTGGCTGTCATGTCAAGTGCATGCTGCTGCAGGGCACTCAGTTTGTGTGGCAGCTGCGTCAACAAGAAAGTCGAAAAGGGAGGGGCAGGGGGAGGCTCATGAGGTGTCTTGCAGAATTACAGCTCAAATGCAATTTTCGGGCATTATTACACACTTTTAATTGAGAATTGATGCCATGGGCCACATTAAAAAACTAAAATTAGAAAAAAAAATGAATAAAAAATGTCATTCAAACAGGGCACTTATGTGGTCAGAGGACAAAAGGGCAGGTGCTTGAGCACTACTTGGGGTCTATCTGTGCACATCCCTGGTAGAAGGCAATGTCACCTGCAATATAGAGCTATACTTGTGCATTGTGGTAAATATACTGAAGAGAGGAGGTTTATTCAAAGGGTGAGAGAGCTTGGATGAGGAAGGGATTTAGAATGAAGTTTTGATGTAATGTGGGAAATACATAACATAAAAATAATTAATGTTTAAATAATGGAATATAGCCTCACACCTCTGAATATAGAATATCACATTATTATTGGGGGACCGGTTTTGGTTTATTGTATTTCACTTAGAATAGGCCACTGTATACTACTTCAAGCATTAGACAGACCCCATGCCCCATCATGAGCACTCCGCTCAGCTAATTCAGTTGGCTGGCTGGTACCACTATCTAGCTGTTTTCGACAAATGTACTTATTGTAAATCGCTTTGGACAAAAGCGTCTACCAAATGTCCTACATGTAAACATCCGGTGCGCTAGGCGGCAGTATGGCCCTAAGATTACTTAATAGTGCCAGAAAACAGAGAGAAGAAGCGGGTTGCGGCTCGCGAGAATACGAGAATCTCGTTCAGGGCAGGAGTTCCACGACGGTAACAACAACTGGTCATGTTTGCTATTCCTCCTTGTGGTACATATTAAGGTAAAAAACGCTTATTGTCTTTATGTAGTTAAATATTTATTTGCACGTTTGATTTATTAAACAGGAAGGAAAATTGGCGAGATTGTTTGTAAGCGGCTTGTTTGTAAGCTGATACAGGATTGCTTCTCTGTTGCTACAGCAACCAGTACCATGACACGTGAAGACATTTACTAACAATATGACCGACCCTCGCCAACTGGCCAGTAAACGTTAACCGATATGAATAAATGTAATATCAGAAACTGACAATAGTCTGAGACCCGTAAAAGCATTTTTCAATTTAAAGGAGGGTTGGGACTAATGCATACTTTCAAATGTTAAGCTTCAGACAATCTTTGGATAAAACCGTCTGCCAAATACACAGAAACCTGTTAAAATCCAACGTTGTCTGAGGTTTGTCATGTACCGACTGCCAATGCGAAGCCTGTGTGGGCATGTGCCCCCAGCATTATTAACAGTTTATTACTCGGGCTTTTATCACAACTAACTAATGATATCGATGCAAAATGCAATCCATATCTGCTATGAAAGCGCTTGGTTACGATTAGCTTATAGCAGACTAACAGGCTGTTATTCGTTCAAAATGCTCGCAGTGACAACTGCACGACCGACAAAACTCCATCGGTCATGTCGTTTGTCAAAGTGGTACAATGTCCTAGCGAGTGTGGGGATTACCCCTCAAGAAACAGACAGCCGAAGCTGCTACTCGCTTAATGCGTGGATGTATATGACTGAAAGACATAACATTTGAACGCCTTACCGAGTACGTAATCACTGACAACCTCGTTGATTAAAGCTTACGGCAATCTAATGGCAAGCAAAGTAACGTCATTACCGAAAGTTTAGAGTAATGTTGTAATGTTCGAATACAAAACGATTATTCGAGTATTTTAGGCCAGCCCTATATTTTTACATGTGCAACGGTAGCAAAAACAACAGAACGTGAGGAATTCTGTAATAATTCTTAATTTTTCTAACAGTTTAACTGACAGTGTTAATCAGTCAAATTATATTGTCGGTTAGTAGTCGATTCTCGGTTAATTAATTATGACCTTTGTTGCAATCGGCTTCCATTGTTTTCCAAAAAGCATTAAAAGAGCATGAAATGCATTGCACACACAAGTCTTAACCAAAACTGCACAAACAGTGAGCAATTAATTGATTGAATTTTGTTCTAATTTACAGGATTCTTTATGATGGCAAGCCACTGGGCCCCTTCTGGTATTGGTCGGCCAGCTAGTCGTAGTGGGTCTCAGATATCACGTGCTGTGAGACCCCTTTCAGCTATCAGACCTCCTCCAACTTCTAGCAGAGTTGCAACTGGGGTATGTAAGATGTTTTGTGCGGCATATGTTAGTTATCTACCACAGGATTTGGGGAAACATTCTGTATTTTTAATCTCAAGATGTAACCTACAACACCACATTACTTCTACCTTCATTGATAATATTTGCGTCAAGGGATCTCAGCGGTTAACCGAGAATATTTGACCGGTTATGCATTCGGTCGGTATAGGTTAAGGTTATAGGCTGCCGGCCAGCCACCCAGTGAGATATCTGTGATGCACACATTTATATTTGGCGGGGCAGTAGCTCAGGAGGCAGAACGGTTGTCTGGCAACCAGAAGGTTTCTGGTTCGATCCCCGCCTCTGCCTAGCTAATTGTCGAGGTGTCGAGACACCTAACCCTAACTGCTCCTGACGAGCTGGTTGCAAGGCAACAGCCTTGCATGGTTGACACCACCGTCGGTGGTATGAATGGGTGAATGTGAGGCAATGTAAATCGCTTTGGATAAAAGCACTATATAAATGCAATCCATTTACCATTCGATTTGTATTTTATCTGTACTCTCGCAATTTGTGTGTGCCCATTAGGGTGGTCCTTATTTTTTCTGATTCTGAAATCTGGTTCTGGTGTCAGCAAATTACCTAATTTGGTTATAATCCTTGTCATCTTCGCAAATTAGTTCAAGCTTACAATGAGCATGAACTAACTTCTTTCAGGTTATTGGATATTAGATTTGACTGAGGATGGCATACAAATGTAGACATATTTATTATATATTATATAGACTATACAGTAAGTACAGCCACTGTTGCTAAGCTGATGAATTCTGAAATTGAGCATGCATTCCTATTCGACAGAACATTATTAAAAAAGTGTTATAAACCAACAATTGACAAAAATGGATTTCAGTTTTGGTGTTTAACTTTAATTAATAATTAGCCTTGCTGTTTTTGTTTGTTGAGTGTACTATACATGCAATTGCATTGTATTTTACATTGTTTCAGGAATTCTTTTACGAAAGCACAACTCGGCCCTCATCTTGATAGTCAGTTAGAAAATCCTTTTAATTAGAAAGATATTGGATATTCAACAGATATTCACGCTCCGAATTACAACAATCTGACGCAGGGAACTAAAGATGTATGTATAAGATGTATATATATATGTATGTACTGTATATATACATGTATATATATACAATATATGGCCAAAAGTCAGTGGACACCCTTTCTAATTATTGAGTTCAGGTGTTTCAGCCACACCCTTTGCTAACAGGTGCATACAATCCAGCAAATTGCCATGAACTCATGAACTGAATGAATGGGTTTTTTTACTTCCAGTGAAATGCTTGCATTGTAGAGATGTTTAAAAGACATGCCTTTCTTCGAGATTAGTCATGGAAAATGAGTTTTCCATTTGTCAAGCAGCAAAAACGTTATAGCATGACGTGTTTGAGTTAATTTGCCTTACTTGACATCACACCTCCTGCGATGTAACTATTGCACATGCACACGTTGCAATGATGATGCTGAAACAATACATCGTGCAGCCTTGGTCCGATCTAGGCTCTAGTTCTAAGTGCACCAACTACAGTCTCTACAAATCTTGTGAGGAACACTGCCTAATACATATCTATGTGTTAAGATGACGTGGCATGCAATGCAAAGTGGTTGTTTGGTTTACCAATTATCACAACAGGCCGTCTTAATGTTTTGTACTCCGGGCAGATGGTTCCAAGTACAGGGAGCCGTCCTGGCACGAGGGGAAACAGGCCTATTGCTACCCCTGGATTGCTTTCAGCCCAGATAAAAGTGACTGACAGACCTGTCACCCAGCAGGGACTCAGTGGGATGACAACAGGCATTAAAGGTGAGTTTCAAGTATTCATTACCATTTTATCTGTAAATGTAAAAAAAATTGGAATTTAATTGATTTGCGTCTTGTAGATGATAACATACTTTTCTTTAATCTACTATTTGACACAAATCTATTTCTAATCAATTTTCTATTATTGGGTTTCTTCTCATTTGTAAATAAGGACCACAGAGACAGATCCTGGATAAGTCCTACTACTTGGGACAACTCAGGTAAAACATGCAGTTTTTTATTAAAGTTATGCAAACCTAATGTTATATAAGATAATGTATTTTAACATGATTAATATCGAGTGGTTGAATCTGTTAACTTAATGACTACAAAGCCAGGGCTAGTGGATTTTGTTCTTTGGTATATCTTCACAGTATAAATATATAAGTCCACTTAAGCACATGTAACAAAGGGCAACTGTCACAACCCGGCCCGTAGGCCATGACATAAACGTAGGTTGTAATGTAGGATGACACATCTGTTTTTATGCATTGCCAAAAAAAGTTTTTTACATTTTTGAGATATGTTTTCCTGACACCAAAATGTTCATCATCGGCAACTTTTAAAACAAGGAGACGAAATTTAGCCAGCACAACCAACTGGACAACAGTATCTCCCACAAAGTCACTACCTATAGGCACTGGCCTCACTGTTCACCTCTGCAGACAACAGAAAATCAGAAAGAAACGCCAAAATCAACCTCACAGCTGTGTCAGATAATGCCTCCGACTCAGACTGGCCATTGTGCGTGTGACCACACAAGCTGAAACTGGAGCTCTCGTCAGAAACAGTGTTGACAGGACAGAGTGTAACCACCGGTGACTGGCCGCACACCTACTGCTACCTCTCCCTGCACCAACTCACAGTTAAGGATAACCATGTGTAAGGGTTATAGGCAAAATGGATAACCCCATCCCACGACTAAGGATACTGTCACCCGTATTGGTCTCTACTGACAGAGGCAACACAGAGCCCACTAGGAATAAGTCATAGGCCCCTGTATCCCTCAGAATTCTTCTCAGGACTTTCACCTCATTTCCAACCAGAGACACAGAACCATCCTTAATGAAAGGAGCATATGTCGACAAAACATCCAGATCACAAGTTGGATGCAAGCACCTCAGAGACACAGCCAGTGTCTGGGGCCGCAGCCGCAACTGGATTGATGCTATGTTTTACTCCCCTATGTTTAGCTTGGACAATCCACCTTCCAATGTCCTTTCTCGCAACAGTAGTTACAGCTTCTGTCATCAAAGTTGCCTCGTGACTTAAATTCAGAATTAGTCAAACCAGTTTCCATGGACGTACCTGGGCACATGATGCAGCGCCAGAATTATTCCCCCTCCATCCACAGTCATCGCGCTTTACGGTGCGCTCTCTAAAACTACCCTTATGGAGCAGCACATATTCATCTGCTGACACAGCAACATCAGCCGAGTTGACCTTCTCAATAATATACATTGCAATTCGACCTGGAAGCAAATTCTTGAACTGCTCCAACATAACTAAATCACACATCATCAAACGCGGTAACATCCAGCGCAGTTAACCAGCGTTTAAAAAGATTGGTTAAATCTCTAGCCAATTCCACATACAGTACGTCTGGCCAAGCTCATACATTTTAAGCTCGGTGGACTTTATTTTAGTATATCTATCTATCTTCTAACGATGAATCAACCACGAATACGCCTCCTGTGCTCTTCCCGTGAGCACACACTGGATCATAAGAACACAGTCCGCTCTCACTAAACTGTGGTGTGGGGTGTCTAGCGAGTCAGCAATCCTCCTGAAGCGGATGTGCTCCCAAGCAAAAGCTTCAACCATGCCGGCCACAACACTACCTCACCCAACGATCCCAAAGGGGAATGCCACTGCAGCCATAGCCTACCAGGGAAAACCGAACCAAACTACGCACACAAGAATCACAACACACACACATCATCCAACTTAACCCATTCAGCCAGCTGAAATGCACCACTCATCACAAACGTTCATAACTAAGCAAACAATGTTTTTACCGGCAATAGTAGACAAAAGAACAAAGGGATTGGAAGAACTCAACTTTACACGTGCGTGCACCAACTGTCATCGTGCACCCAAGCACAAAACGCAAAACGGGAAAAAAGGAAAACACCTACAGTCAGACCAACACGATTACCACACAAGGTTATTTGACACTCCATTTAAATCACTTAATTGCGCTACAACGCTCCGCCAACACTATACTAACCAAACAAAGCAAGCCTAATAGTCTAGCAAGTTTCAGAAAAAAAAATTGGAACAGGAACTTTAAGAAGTTTATTCACAGCTGTACATGCCGTATGAACAAATCTGTTACATAATTAAGTCGGGAATTGCTGTACTATACTGCTCCCACGTCTAACCTAGGACTCTTCCTTAACAACGGGTCCTTACAATGAATAAAGACATTCCTTCCTTCAGTTACACAACTTAAAAATCCCATGGTGAAATTCCAGCAAACCTGACAGCCAATGAGTTCACTTTTTTATTAAACAGGTTAACATGTTGATGTCTATCTACTTCTGACTTTTAATGTTGATTGAGGTCTTTGGTGAACAAGAGAATGTACAATTTCTGAAGAAATTCTGGTTTGCAGCTTGCTGAAAATAAAGTTTTCAGTACCTGGTGTATTAGAAATGTACAGTAGAGTGACAAGAAGTAGTACTGTAGTTTTATGGTGGCTGCTTGGGTGTTATATGTTGCTTCTTGGGAGTTTAGGATGATTGCTAGGGTGTTATGCACAGTTGCTACTGTTACAGTTGCTAGGGTGTTCTGGGTGGTTGCAATGATGTTCTAGGCCAAGCATCCTCAAACACTACATTTTTACATTTACAAATCAAAAGGCTAATCAATAAATCAAATCAATAACATAGTATTTACAGTGCTCATTATCATTAGTTATCTACAATTCTTATTATCAGCATAAACAGTCCAGTATGCAACAATTAACCTATATTAACGATATAATCACTGATCTGATTCCTGTCTATTTACATGTGATGTTTCACGACCGGAACTGCCTGGTTGCCTTGGCAACAGTACAAAGACAGCGCTGCCAACGGCTGCAAATCAACTGTTTAGCTGTCCTAGCCTTAACGTATAGTTTAATAGCCGTTGGGAGAAAACTAATAAAACAGAGAAAATATAAACTAAAAAAATGTAAACATTCAATCATAAACATACATATAACAGATCCTTCCCAAAAAATTTGAATATCATGGAAAAGTTAGTTTTTTTCCATGATTCCATTCAACAAGTGAAACTTTCATAGATTATAGATTCATTACACACAAAGTGAAATATTTCTAGCCTTTGTTTCATTTTTCATAATTTTGGCTTACAGCTCCAGAAAACCCCCAAAACAGTATTTCAAGAAATTAGAATAGTGTGAAGAAAATCACAGCATTTACTTCTCAGTTATTTCAGAGAATGAACGTTTTAGACTGAGTGTCACACTCTAATTAACTAATTAACTCAAAACACCAGTATGGGGAAGACTGCAGACTTGACAGTTGTCCAGAAGACAGTCATTGACACCCTCCACAAGGAGGGTAAGCCACAAAAGGTCATCGCTAAGGAGGCTGGCTGTTCACAGAGTGCAGTGTCCAAGCATATCAATAGAAAGTTTAGTGGAAGGGAAAAATGTGGCAGGAGAAGGTGCACAAGCAAAAGGGATGACCGTGGGCTTCAGCGGATTGTCAAGCAAAGACAATTCAAAAATTTGGCGGAGATTCAGAGGGAGTGGACTGAGGCTGGAGTCAGTGCTTCAAAAACCACCACGTACAGACGTATCCGGGACATGAGCTACAACTGTCGGATTCCTCGAGTCAAGCCACTCCTGAACCTGAGACAACGTCGGAAGCGTCTCACCTGGGCTAAGGAGAAGAAGGACTGGACTGTTGCTCAGTGGTCCAATGTCCTCTTTTCAGATGAGAGTAAAGTCT
>OMKP01090439.1:0-12482 GCA_900302375.1 Bathygadus melanobranchus | reverse complement strand
CTCTGCTGAAGTCTTTAGTGCATCGCAATGTTTCATTAAGCTGTTCTCTAAATGTATTCTTAATCATAATCATGAATTATACTAATTATTATATTAATGTGCTAAATAAAAACATTAGCTTCTGTGTGTACTTCTCTGTCAACTGTCCAATAGAACATAGTTCAGGATTTCTACATGGCAATTGTTTTGAGTTTGAATTGAACAATTTCCAATTGGATGTAACGACTTCTCAAATTGGACCATCAAAAGTTGTATTCTTCGCTCACGGCAATTGAGTTTAACGGTCAGGGGTGTAACCCTGCATGATAGAAGGAGGATTTTATTACCACAAATAGTGTAGGGGTGAAGTCCAATCGTGGGCTAAACTACCCTGAAGCTGAGCGTAAGCAAAACAAGGCCAGCATACTGAGGATCATATCTGCAGAGTTCAACCTGCAAGGTTCATCGTGAAAACAAGAAGAACACAACAACGTAGTTAAGGACTTAGAAGGCCCCCAATCTGTGCAGCGGTTTAACGTCCACAAGTGAATGTACTTGCAGGGCAATAGATCTCGGCATGCCGTTCTGGGCCAGTGATTTAGGATGCATGTGTGCACTACAGAGTGAGGTGAGAGCGGGAAAGTAAGAGAGAGAGAGAGGGAGAGAGAGAGAGCATGTGGTGACATAATCAAACATTTTTACTGAAAAAGATACTTCAACAAGAGTTAAATTAAACATGGAGTATTTTGGCAAAACAATCTAATGCACGGGGTAGAAAGAGAGGGAGTGTGATGGGGAGAGAGGGGGGAGAGGGAGAGACAGAGAGAGAGAGAGAGAGAGAGAGATCATTGTAGTGACAGGTTTATAGGAGCCCTTGGAGTGCAAAGCAGTTCTCTGTGACACTGACCACTTACAAACCCACCGAGGGAGGGTCTTACACCTGACACCTCCGTGTGTGTGTGTGTCTTTCAGTGTGAGTCTGTGCATGTGTGTGTATTCATTGTACGTATGTGTGTGTGTGAGTGAGCACGTGTGTGCACGTGTGTGTGCGTGCGCGTGCGCGCAGGGCCAAGCTCGGGTTAAGACCCCATGCTTTGGACCCCCTCTCCCATAAATAATGAAAAAGACGTCTTGTGTCACTGAAAGAGAAAAACCCCAGTTTGAAGACACCCAGACACACACTCGCGCAGCCACATTCCTGCCAGATATATAGGCATCAGCGATAGAGCGAGGGTCCGGGGGAGGACCGTGTACCTATAAGAAGCTAATGCCTTCCCAGGAAATCAAGAACGTATGTGTGCAGCCTCGGTGGTCCCTGCAGACCCCGGCCACTGCACACCACCTTCCATAAACTATTAGCAAACTATTAGCTCTCCACTTCCACCGCCCCGCTGCTCTCCTCTCCCTTCGTTTCGTTTCCCTCTCGTGTCTCGCTGAGCCGACCGCCTCTTCACCTCCGTCTCACCTCCTTCCTTTTAACATTTCTTTTATTTTATACAGTGCTTTTATCCAAAGCGCTTTACATTGCCTCACATTCACCCATTCATACACCGACGGCGGTGTCAACCATGCAAGGCGACATCCAGCTCGTCGGGACCAGTTAGGGTTAGGTGTCTTGCTCAGGGACACCTCGACACTTAGCTCGGGGGAGCCGGGGATCGAACCAGCAACCTTCCGGTTGCCAGACGACCGCTCTACCTCCTGAGCTAGTGCCGCCCCTTCTCCTCTGTCATCCTTGCTTTTCATTCCGAAGTCTTTTCCGTCTAGTCTCCTCCATCTTTTGCTGCTCGGGGTCCGGCTGGGTCACGGGGGACCCCCGCGTATAACCGCACTGACACTTGGGCAATTTAGCTGGGAGGATGATGGGCAGTTGAAAAGGGGAGAGTGAGGCAGAGAGCGTGAGTCTTGTGGCTTATTTAAAAGCCTGTAAATGATGTGGAGCGTGACCCCTGACCTTTGACAGCGAGGGAAACATCCCAGAGATGGTCTGCCCTCTCCCTCTCTCTCCTTGTGTACGCATGTAAGACGAGAGTGTGTGTGCGGGTTGAACACAAGTCAATCACAGCAGAGGATGCGGTCGCAGAGAGACGAGGCCCTTAATCTGTCAACGTTGTGACACACGTACACACACACTCTCGTCAGGATATCAGGGCGTTAAAAATACTCAATACTCGGTTTGATTTAAGATACGTACGCTTTCTGGATGACGTTTTCAAAAAGAAACAAGTCTTATCTTTCTGCGATCATTTTAGATAAACAATTAAAGATAAAAAACAATAAATTCAACTATCCTGTGTTGAGAAAGCCAATTTCCACCCCTTGAAGTACTTGGATGATTTCGTAGAGAGATCTCAAGACTATGATCCAATCATTGAAGAATAAAATTCATATCAACAGAATATCCATCATGCCTAGAACCGGCAGCAATAACAAGACGAGAGGAATCCATCGGATCTGGTGAGGACGCGCGCGGAGGACCCGTCTCTCTCCACGATAATCCGCTCATTTGAGCTGTTTTTATTACAGCGTGGAGACAGCTGCTCCGCCTCACTTGAAGACCCGCAGAGCCAGCGCTGCACTCAGCGTCCGATCCCGGCCCGCGTTGGTACAGCCGCGGATTTACCGGAGACGGCCTTTGAGCAAAAGAGGTATAATGTGACAAACCGTTGCCCCCCGTAACCCCCGGGGAAACTCTACGATGTTTAGCGCTTTGGGAGCCTCTTTGGCTCACTGGACTGTTTGAAACAAAAATGTTTCCCTCCCCTCTCGTGTACAGCGTTTCAATAAATCGGACCAGTAAATCAGGACTGGATTCGAGCTTTTTTTTCTCCCCCCCAACCCAAAAAAAATAAAAGGGGCTCTGAACTCTGAATGGCAGTGCGCTGTGGACCGTAGTTACGGGCTCTCAGAAACTAGAGCTAGAAATATCGATGTGCTTCGAGCTCTGTGTTCCACGTCTGCCGAGGTCAACTGCGGGCGAACCGTACGCACAAAGAAGACTCGAATTAGCCGAGTCCTCGGTGTCCCCTTGAAGAATTGTAACAAACGTGTGACGCGGTTTGAGCATGCCTTTACGCTTATGTGCACGCACACACACACACACACACACACACGCACAGATACTGCAGGGGGATTCGTTGATGGAATGTGAATGTCAGCCCTCTCTTATTTACTCTCTCTATATAAAACAGTGAACAGTAATTAACAGCAGGGATCCTCCCTGGCAAGAAGGTAATTGACTGTTTCAAAGTGCTTCACTTCATAACCCAGGCCACCCCGTGAGAGAGAGAGAGAGAGAGAGAGAGAGAGCATGCGAGAGGATGAGGGAGGAAGGGAGAGAGGGAGGGAGGGAGGGAGGGATGGGCAGAAATGCAGAGAGAGAGAGAGAGAGAGCGAGAGAGAAACAGTGTACAGAGGAGAGCAACTGAAAATGTGTTTTAAAAAAAGATCTTTTGTGAAGCACCGACCATAGCTCTTCCTGCGCTCCCCTCCCTGTGTGGACAAGGGTCAGCGGTGTTCTGGGCCCAGACACACCGAGACACACTCTGCTGTTCTTTATGAGCATATTAACATTCAGCCGTATTCATTATCGGTAAGCGTAGTAGGATGGACCTCATCGAGACCTTGTGCCACCATTAAGAGGTTGCTCACATCGCTACGTGAGCAGAATGACTGTGGCCGCGTTGGTGCTTGGGAGCGGTACCCTTTTTGGGGAACATGTTGTCGGTTTGGGTTCTGGGTTTGGTTATTTGGCTTTCATACTCTGGTAATAAACGATGAAACCTTTTCACTGTCATCATCGTTTCCTTCTCATTTATGCAAGCATGAAATAAAACCCAGCCATCCACAGCTGTCAACCTAGGGAATTAATTTGTCCTAAATCAATTTGGCCTGTTGATAATCAACTACCTTTTACAATAATGAAGTGGTTTAAAGTGCTGAATGGGCCTCGTTGTTACTGCACACCATCAAAGTGAAGGTTAAGGCTTAAGTGAATAAGTTAGATTAAATAAGATTCATTTGTTACGCAGTCCTAATCAGAGAAACACATAGGGGTGTCTCTGCTGTTCGCCAGCTGCCTCTCTCTCTCTAGAACGGAACATATGCTGTCTCCTCTCCTTAACCTCCTCACAGGGCACATAAAGTTAACGAGAAGTGCATTTGGACACGTGGATCAGGGTTGATCTTTGTTCATTGTAGTTAATTAGGGTTTTGTGCTAATTGCTATTTGTTAATTTCTATGTTGACCTGTGTTAATTGATTGTATCCTATTTCATGCCCCTGGAGTTGTAACGGCCTAGATGAGCAGCAGATGAGTCAGCAGCAGTTAAACCTTGGAGATGGGCAACCCTGATTGGTCATTTGGTTAATTGGTATTAATTAGCTTGTAAACAAATGCAAGACCTTTGTCAGTTGTTAATCATCACTGGTCCTATCATGTTTATCTGTTGCCACTGGACCTTACACAGGGCCTGCTTGGGAATTAAGGTCCAACATTTGTAAATGTCAGTGAGTGCTATTTCTTACATTTCTGGAATGCTGATCATAAAAAAGTGCTGAGATTGGATTTGAAGTTTTTTTAATAGAGGAATTAAAATGATGCATTTAACAAGATATCATAATAACAATTAATAATAATAATAATAATAATAACATAAATGATGCTTTACTAAAGGTTAAAGCTTAACGTTTGAACGCTAACGATAGGATAACTGCTCATAGAACTACAGCAGCATCTTGAAATGTGTAAGCAACGTTAGACATTTATGGGTTTTCAATTTTCAGTCCGTCGTCTCTTGGGCAGGCGTAGCCTTTCTGTAGAGAGGAACTGTTCGATTCGGGTGATCTGGGCTCGGAGAGAGGACTGCTGGTTCTCCTGGGAGCTGGGAGGAAACCAGTCTAATCCAGAGCTGGAACCAGGGCAAGGACCGGGAGTGGGGCTCGAATGCCTAGTGGAACTGCAAGGGACGTGCAACATGGTTTATGGGCTGACTTAGTCCACAGCAAACCATTTAAAAACCTGCACTACGTTTACAATGATCGCCATAGCAAGAGTGACTCACCCATATCTACTTCCCGTGCCGGCCGAGGTAGAGAGCGATCGGAACTCCAGTGACAGCGAACCTCTGTTTTCCTTTATTAAAATAAGCACCCAGCGTCCGTAACAGAGCTTACAATGAAGTGTTGAAAGTCAAATGAAAAAAAAGCAGAAACATTTTGTCTCACCGTGAACTTTCTGTGCCCATTCATAACAGCGACGAGTACATAAAATACGGGAAAATCAGTCACGATGAGGACAAGTTTTGGTGGTGACTGATGTGAACGAGCAGCTGTCCTGGTCCGGCTGCCTAATATTCTGGCTACATGGAATGAAAAGTTACGGGCCTTCATTTGATTTTCCTAAGCTTTCCAACCAGGTTTCTGTCTCCCTAAATTGCCAGCAGCTGGATCTTATAAAGCACACAGTGACAGTTGTGCGGTGATGGTAACAGAAGAGAGTGTGTGTATGTGTGTAGGGGATGGAGACAGATAGAGAGCGATGGATAGAGATAGAGGGAGAGAGAAAGAGAGAGAGTGAGAAAAAGTAACAGAGAAGGAAGGATAGAGAGAGAGAGAGAGAGAGAGAGAGGGAGACTGGCTGAATTCAGCAGCAGAAGGAGAGATATAGATGATGAAGTGAGCGAGGGAGAGAGAGAGGGGCGATGAGGGAGCTGGCTAAAGAGTGAGTGGGTGAGAGTCGAGAGGTAACAAAGATTCATTAGTCAGGTTCGTCGCCCACAGCCCATCCATTCTGTGTGTGGTAATGGGACGTGTCTGTTTGCCGAGCGCACGTTGACTACGGCCTTTCATTACACACTCTCTCTCCGCGTCGATTACAAATTGACCGCTCAGATGTTCAAAAGTTAAAAAATAGCTAGCTAAACAAACCGGTACCCTTTAAAAAGAAACAATGCTGAGGTTAGATGAACTGGAGATACGCTTTGGCTGTTTGATGCGTATCTGTTATGTAATATCTCTTTACCGAGTCAGTATTTGGGGATGAGTTTACAGATTAATTTCTCATCATACTTCTCACACATTTCACAAAGTAACCATCAACAGTATGACACCCCGGTGGCTGATTCATTAGCCACAGGGGAGCTCAGTTGCTCTCTTCTGTGGCCTTCTCTGCTATTTAATAATTGTGGGGATCCCTCTCAGAAACATACACGCCTGGCTGATACACACATGACCCCTTGATCCGTTCTGGCACAGACTGAAGTGTGATGGAAGTGGTCCTCGCAGTGCAGCGGGACCCGGAGCCAAAGCTAAAGTGCTATGGGAAGTTACGCTAGCCTTATTAAAAGGTCGTTCCCCGCAGTACTACCCCCTCTCTGGGACCACCGGTGTATACGCAGTGCAGTGTATCTATTACCTGCTGTTAAGCATCAAGTCACATTAGAGAGCAATGAGCAAACGTCTGCCTCCAGAGGTAAGAGTGCATTAACCACGCTGCCGCATTCATCCATCACACGGCCCATGAATAATATGTACTCTCCAATATCATGTACCGATGTCATCATGTCTGTTTTGGTAGTCATTTGTGGGCGCGACTCTCTGTTTCGTGTTTTGCAGAGTGGGCAGCTAGCTAGCCCTAACCCGTTGGCGGTGAGACTTACCGCGTCTTCTGCTGCTGTGTCTCTGAAGGCCTGTCCGATTGCCTTCCACTCTCCACGCTGGTCCCTCCTCTGAGGCAGCAGAGGCCACGAGGCACCGGCAGGCACCAGAGGCACATCGAGTCTGCCCGATACTGCGCTCGCTGCCTCGGGCGCTGCGGGGAACAGACGACGTGACACGAAGCAGCTCATTCAAAACAATGTTAAAAGCATTGTTGACATTAACCCCGTCCCCTAATATAATATCAAATACAGGGCAAATACGCTAGCCCACTAGTTCATAATGAGGACTAACTTACCTCTGTTCTGGTTGACAGTGGTGGTGGAGGATGAAAGACACTGAGGAAGTCATTAGTGTAGAAACATACTAAGATCAACTGTCATTATCATAAAAAACAATCATGAAATTACAAAAATAGTATTGGCACAGCTTGCAAAAAATAAAGCAACTTTGAAAAAGAAACCTATGGGGCTTACTTCTTTTCTCTGAGATCTGGCCCATTCAAACGAAGAGCGGTACTCCTTAGTGTCGCATGGAGCCCAGCGGGCACGGAGATCTTCATCTCTTGGACCATACCCAGGGGGGTGAGCCTTTGGTGGGGACTCACCGCACGGCTGGTCGGGTGGCTTCAAGATCTGCTCAGCTGGAGGAATATCCACCTCTTTGGTCTGTGCTGCTTCAGCCTGTCTGACTTGCTCCTGAGGCTCCTGAGGCTCCATACCTCCCGCGGCCGTGTTTCCATTGACGTTAGCATCTTTGGCGTCTTCGTCTGGCAGGGCTGAGCATAGCGATGCAGGTAAGGCTTGAACTTGGTCTACAACAACTGCTCTCCTCAGATCGTCAGGAGACGCATCACGTATGGTTTTATCTTTGACATTAGCTTTGACTGTGGGCCACACTGGGATCTGGCTGCGCCATCCCTCAGAGGAACTCAAGTCTTTGGACATGGATTCCATACAACTATTCTCCTGATTTGGAGGTTGTATTTCAACCACGCTGGTCACGATGACACTCTCTTCATTCTCAGGTTCGTCACATCTTCCTCCAATCTCCTCGCTGGTCTTGGAACTGTCAACAGCATTACTAACATTATACTTGACTATGTCTTGAGCGTCTGACTGTACTGGACACACGGTAGAGTTGGACAGAGGGTAGTCTGGTAGTGTGGAGCTAAATGGAAAACAGCCCGTCGGTGATTGATTCACATGCTTTAATGGGACATTAAGTGTGCATGCACTCTCTTCCCTGGAATCCCCGCTGGTTTCCCAGCCAGAAGCTGTCCAAAGACTACCTGATTCATTGTCACAGGAGTGGTGTTGAACAGCACTGGGAGCCGTGTGGACCGTGGCGCCGCTCTCTGCTGTGTTGCTTGTGTCAGCGTGGATCCCCGTGACCCCTGGAGGCAGCGGAGGGGTCGAGCGCTGCGAGGTGCTCAGCGGTGGCTCAGAGCTTTCCGGAGGGTCAACGGCCTGTAGCGCATCGCTGAGCTCCCTGTCTCTCGGTGTGTTATCGCCAGACGTCATGCACCCTATCTCTGTTTCTGGGCTGCGTGCCAACGATCCTAATGCCTTTTCTCCTTCTACGTCCATCCTCTCCGTCTCTTGTCCGGCTCGTGTCTCGTCTGTCTCCTCTCTGTCTTCGAGCGCTGTATCTGCCTGATGGGTTTCAACAGCGTCCTCTGTCAATCTCTCTCCACCGTCCTCTGGGCCTGAGCTGTAAGCGCTCGGTCTGCTGCGCTCCTCTTCCTTATTGCCACACGGTGCTTCCTCATATTCCACGTTCCCCTCGGCCTTTAAAGCGCTGGGTTCTTGCTCACTCGGTTCCCTGTTTGCTCCGGCTCGCGCGGGAGCAGTTGGCAGGTCTGTCACGAGGTCTGCGTCTTCATAAACAGATCTGTTCTCAGGGCCTGATACAGAGCTTTTGTGGTCTTTTAAACAGACATTATTATCAAGCACATCTGCAAACGGCACAGTATCGCATTCATGTGTGACAGGATAAGGTGCCTCTGTGCTTAGGCTGCCTGATTGGCTGTCTGCTGGCCCGTGACGGGTATGCTGGCCAACAAGACTCCTGGTGGCAACAAGGCACAAAGGGATTCTGGATTCAACACGTTGCAGTGATGGATGGTAACTTGAGCCTACTTGTCCTGAACCAAGAACACAAGGAACATAACAAGAAGACAGCTATTTAGCATGATCCCAGAAGTAGCCTTTTTAGCAAGTGTCGCTGGACATAAAGAATACAATACACTGTTCACATTTCTAAAATAAACCACTTAGTCAAGTATTCTCTAATCTCTGTGTCTGTTTTCTGTCTGTGTTTAGATTCAGCTGGCTGACCCCTCATTGCTCCGATGGCAGCTAACTCATCTGTGACCACAGCAGAGTCTGGGTCTCCAGTCTGGGAGGAGGGGACGCAGCCTCTCACACTGGCCAGGCAAGGCAGCTCTGAGTCAGGTCTTGATTCATGAAGAGACCCATCTCCTGTGCATTCCTCCACTACGCAGAACAGTGGTGTAGTGGTACGGTGTGCCTGACCGCCTCCATTTATCTACATGAAGGAAAACAAACAGCTACATGTACTCCACAGTTAGAACAACAAAGACCGCCATATTTAGTTTCTGAGCCTACTGTCCATGACGGATTATGTTCGGTAGTGACCTATTAGGATTTCTCTTCGTATGATATAACATGTCTGCGTGTGTGTGCGCGCATATGTGTGTCCTTCTAGTCCAGGAGTGTGCTGGGCCTGCGGTACCGTCTGTGAAGTCAGCTCTGAATGCTTTTTATAGAGCCGATCGTACGCATCTCTCACGGAGCGATGAGCCCGCCGCTCTTCCTCGAGACTCCCCGCCAAGACGGTCCGCTGTCACCCAACACAACGACACATTAAAGACACCTATGCAGACGTTTAACCATGTCTCATCCTCTTCAATCCTCCGAGAACAAGTCACGTTCACGTCATAAAGTAGGGAGACTCCCCGGACGTGGACGTTCACTAGCGTACTAGCTTGGCGCCGCGGACGCTACCTCCTTCTCCCGGAGGGTCTCGGCGGTGGCCTGCTCCTCCGCCAGACCTGCCGCCGTGCGTTCTGCTGCCACGCTCTGCGCCAGCATCGCCTCGTGGTCCCGCCGAAGGGTCTGCAGTAAAATTAACCACCCGGAGGATTTTTAATGCAATGCTAAATTTTTATGTGTTTCTTTAACCTGAACAGAGGGATCCTAAACAGTGCAGGCGGCCGCAGCGGGGGGACAATTTGCACTCGGCTAATACAAATCAACCGGCTTGTGTCACGTTAATAACCGTTTTAATAAATGACGAAATGGGTGAATTAAAATGAGACGGGCGTGAGGAGAGGAGAAAGGGGACAGTGAACTATGTGGCTGTAAACCAGAGTAAAGACAATAACTATGATTCAGCTGTGGCCGGGGCAACGCGTGCTAATGTGCACAGCGTGATATACAACGCCATCCTTCACCTTTATGGTCAAGGAACGACACCCATCATTTATTCCAGTCTGCGTGTAAATCCACGCAGTAATCATTTAAGCAGGGCCTGAAAAACCCCTGCTCTGCCTGACACGACAACATGTTGTGTTGTGGGCATCGTAGAGACACGTAGAGTCCAACGGTATCTGTTGGTTTAGCTGTTAAATAAAACGAGGCAGAAAGGATTATAACAAAGCGGTCATTGTTCTAATTAGATCAACGATGAGATAATAACGGTTGATTTGAAACCGTCCTTTGATTAAGTTTGGCGGTGAACAACCTCAGAGTGTTTTCACAAGAGATATATTTGATGCTAATACGAAGCCATAACAACATGTGCTTTAAGCTATAAGGTCATATGGTGGTGACATATTTCAGTGATGTTTCAGTCGATGCAATGCCTTCAAATACGTAGTCACGTGTGTTATTAAAGGGACCTAGGACAGCACGCTATAATGTTAGCTATAATAGTCTTGATACTGGTGATACTTTAGTTGTGTTCACATCTCAGTAGTGATTGGCTTGTACACAGCACCTGATGCTCCTCTGTGTGCTGGTGGACCTCCAGCTCCAGTCTGAGCAGCGCTGGGGTCTGGCTCAACAACAGCTGGTGGGCCACCTGCAGAGACCTCATCAGCTCCTAGCGCGTGCACACACACACACACACACACACAAACACACACACGCATGCAGACGCACACACACACACACGCACACACCTAACTTTAGAACAATATAATTCAAGCCAAATCAACTAATTAAACTATGTATGTCCTTCTAGATTTAATTTAAAAATGCATTTAAAAAATAAAAAGCACAGTGTTGACATACTGAAGACATGCAATCAACACAATCTTTACCTGCTTTTCTGCTCGTTCTGCTGCATTTTCCCCCATGAGTTTTCTGTTCATTTCAGTCTCCTAAACAGAAACAGTTAAGAGACTGGTGACTCTTGTAGTTCAACTGGTAGAGCCAAATGCTCTAAATGTAGAGCAAGGCATTAACGCCACAAGGTTCTGTCCTCCCAGTGAGGCCATGCATACTTTTAGCGGGCCGGATAATGTGGCTAGGGTGTTGGACGGGTTAGGCATCCTAGAGCAAGATGCCTATCCCCTACCAGTTCATGAATGGCATGTCTCTGAATTCACTGCCTTGGATAAAAGCATCTGCCAAATAAATTCATTTTGAACAAATATGCACAAATGTGTATCCCTTCAAAGTGTCTCTACACGGCGTGGCCTCAGTGTTCCTCAGTGTGATGCTGGTGGTGTGCTGCAGTGGGTTTACCATCAGCAGTCGCTGCTGGAGCTGCTGGAGCTGCTCTACGTGCGGCTCTGTGACAGAGACACCGCTGCCCTCTGGGTGGGCCGCGGACGACACCTTCGCCTTGATCAGCTTGCTGTTCATGTCCTCCAGCTCCTGGCAACAACGTGATTAGGGAGAAACATCTAGTATTTGTCAAATGAGGTCATTCGGCATCTGTCATTATCAGACGGTCACATTTCTGTGTTGTATACGTATGTCAACATCAATATGATTCAAATGTGTGGATGCTGATTTCTTGTCTCTCTCACATACCTGCGTCAAGGAGATGATGGTTGACTCTTGCTTCTCATTCATGGATGTCACTTTCCTGTTGATTCTCATAGCCTCATCCACTGTAAGAAACAACCAAACAACAATCACTTCTGTGAAGGATATAATACTGACTAATTCATACAATTAGAAATACACATAATGATTTTCTTAGATTTTAGATCTTAAAAACATTTTTTTTTTAGAAAAGCCTACAATAAACTACACCACATAGTTGTATGTTGCATTTAATATATTGCATTTTCCCCGATCAAATGGTTACCTTCCAAAATAACAGATAAAAACATTTCAATTAGCAGCAGAGACTATAATATAAATACAGATAGCAGGGTTTACAGAAGACTGATATCTGTGTTGTAAATACATAGCTGCAGCATTGCAAATGGTTTGGATCTGAGATTAAAACAGTACTTGATTATGTGTATCGTCCTGCTGCTACTGACGCATTAAACAAGCATTTATTTTTATCCAAATGCCTCACATTCACCCATTCATTCATACACCGCCATCAGAATGTGTTTATGAATGGGTTATGAGGCATTTGGACACTTAGCTAGGCGGAGCGGGGGATCGAACCAGCAACCTTCCGGTTGCCAGACAACCGCTTCAACCTCCCGAGCTACTGCCGCACATTACGTCCTTTTCTCTGATAACGAAGGCATGCTACCAGTCAATTACATACGTATTTAAGTGGGAAAAACACACTTTGTATTGGATGTACGGGATATAGGTTAGGGTTAGGGTTATGATTCCTCAACCAGA
>OMKP01090436.1:0-10572 GCA_900302375.1 Bathygadus melanobranchus | reverse complement strand
CTCGTCTTGACCATGTCTACATGCCTAAATGCATCAAGTTGCTGCCACGTGATTGGCTGATTAGATATTTGAGTTAACGAGCAGTTGAACAGGTGTACCTAATAAAGTGGCTGGTGAGTGTAGAGCAGAGGTCTTCAACAGGGGGTCCGCGACCCCTAGCGGGTCCGCGGAGGTACTGCAGGGGGGTCGCAAAATCTTTGGTTGATTAGACAATTTTGTATATTTTTTAAATTTTATATATTTTTTTCCAACCACAAATTGAAATGTCTTTAAATACACATTAACATGAATCCAACATATTGTAGCGAACTGATAAATGGAGGCAGAAGACGTTATCTTTCAGTCAGCAATGCACACATTCAACGACACACAGGAGCTCTCTCAAGCTGGGCACCGGTTCACTCACAGTACGAGAATAGCTTAGTATTGAATGCACAATAACAGGGTAGCTGTGTTTATACATGGCATTAGGCCCAGTTTAATATAGAACAGAATTTTATACAATATATATAGTAGGGGGTCCCTGCTCCATCTCTCCATCAGTTTGGGGGTCCTTGGCCTGAAAAACATTGAAGACCCCTGGTGTAGAGTATGCACAGCTTGTTTTTTTTTACAGTTGGAATTGATGTAGGCCTATTAGAATGCGCTGTAGGTAAAAAATGGCATAGTCATCTGTCAGGTATTACTGCGTGAAATGTGAGAATGAAAATGTATGTTTCTAGTTGACTGCTGCATGAGACAATTTAGCTTTTAGACCACTCCCGCCCAATTTCCGACCAATCAGGGCATCTCTTCTCTGATTGTTTCAGGGAATGGCAGAGAAAGTTATGGAGGGAGTGAATGTTTTTTGGGATATCTCTTTTCTAGGCTTGCTCTTTTCTGCTCTCTCTTTCTAACTCTCAATTCTTGCCTTCAGCAGCCTCTATGGCCTGTTTTATTTGGTTATAATACACGTGATTTTTGTTAAACCTACCTTTTGTCAGTCAAACCTATAGCTTGACTGAGAGAATTTGAGTCGACCTAGAACCATAATTGGACTATTCACATTTTAGGGTACAGCCCTACGTTATTGCTTGCCTCTAGCATTTCCCCGTCCACTAAACTTTTTTTGCAGGAAACCCTGAGAGAACAGGTGGATTTTGTCATGGCTTTAGCAGCGTCATTCTAATGACTGGACAACTGGCTAGCTGACGAGAAATATAAACAATGGCTTCAGAGAGGAGCTTATCATTCATAGCTAGATAAGGCCTCTGTTGATCCCTTACTCTGGAAATTAGCTAGCATTCAATAATTTAAGATCATTTAAAAATATAATTTAAAAGGTTAACATGAATAGCTGGTAAAATAAACAAAGTGACAATATACACTATATGGCCAAAAATCAGTGGACACCTGACCATCACACCTATATGAGCATTTGAACATCCCATTCAAAAACAATGGGCATTGATATGGAGTTGGACCCCCCCCCTTTGCGGCTATGACAGCTGCCACTCTTCTGGGAAGGCTTTCCACAAGATTTTGGAGTGTGTCTCCCGACGCACAGTTCTTGTGCTGCTGGTGCTTCCAGAGGCAGTTTGGTGGATGTTATGCACCTGTTGGCAATGGGTGTGGCTGAAACACCTGAACTCAATAATTAGAAGGGGTGTCCACTGACTTTTGGCCATATAGTGTACATTGGTTGCTGTGGGTATGAAGGAATGCTGTAAACTTTATTATTCACAATTGCATTTATAGTAATAGTTTAGATGTGATGATAAACGCTTTGAGAGTGTGGACATTTTTGTTTGGGTACCTTGAAATGTGCTTGAATTTTACTCTTAAGCTGGATGAACCCTGTAAAGTATAGTCCTACATTTGTCGTTATTCTCACATCCCAATGTTAGTTGAAACTATTGAAGTATCTATAATCTCATAGAACAAGGCTGCTCCTCGCTAATTCTTTCTGCTTTATGTGAAACTAACTGGCTGCTTTAATGGAAGATGACCGAGAGTGATTTCCAAAATAGCCTAAACGACATAACGTAAGTGTTACGTAGCCAATGATTGCAGCCACAGTACCTACATGTCAACATAGTTCCTACAAAGTGAAGCAAAACAAGGGTTTCTTGAACCATAGACTTAGCCGGGCTGAGCTTGTCGAGTGAAACCAGTGACAGCGCATGAAAGGAGTTTGGGCACCGGTTCCACAAACAGTCAGTGTGTTGCGCGAATACGGTTCTGGCATTGGCAGGCTATATTAATCTATGTGAAACTGTATACGCTTCCTTTTGCATACTGGTTATTTATGTTGTTTCATATTTTAATTAGCTGGCTCAATTAATTCGTCCCAATGATGCATTCATCAACTTGTTTCCATGTGTGCAAAATTATTCTATATCGGGTCCTTTACCTTCTTTCTAATCATTGTTTTAATGCGTTATTTTCATTACAAATGTCACCATGATTTATCGCTGTCTTGATTGACTTCTTAAAAGCTTAGCACAAAGTGTTAGCCCAAAATACAAGTATCGGCGGGACTCTTGTCTCGATACTCAATAAATGACTGATCGGGAAAAAAAGATTGGAACATCCCTAATGTGGTTTAATGGTAAGAACTGTGATGTCAATGCTGTCTTTTTCTAAAATGGATGTGGTTTAATGGTAAGAACTAGGGTGGTCGATCGAGGACTGAAATAATCCAGGAAACCACACAGGTCAAGCATTTACCAATATGCTCAAATCATGGCAAACTCAACCCTAAGAAATGATCTCACAAAACAGACCCATTGTACAACAGGTACAGTTCAGCTATTACTTCATTATAGATCACACATGTCTAAAGCAATTGGCAATTTCAGGGGGAGGGGCCAACGGCTGACCTTGTGTCACATTGCCACGGAGGGGACTCACTTTGAAGTTTAAATTATTTGAACTTCAGTGCTCTGGAACACAACACCCAACCTACCTGAACCTGACGCGTTCAGTGTCTTGAGACATCTAAGTGAATGCACCGGTGCATCGCATGATAAAGCACCAAGTAATCGATTTGCTTTACAGTCCGAAAAGACTGAATGTTTTAAGATGTGGGTGATTTTGTGTAGTTTTAACTTGCTTTGCTCAAGAACACAACTCCTCACCTAGCGACACGTAAGGTGTCCCACCACTTCTGAAGTGGATGCACTTAGTGTTAGATCAGTCTCTGCAGTGGTCAAGTTTCTAGTATTGATAGTATGTATTTAGTTCCTTGTGTTTAGTTCTCCTGTCATGTTTTCTCGTTCTTTCCAGTGATCCTGTGTTTTCCCTGTGGTTTAAATTTTATGCCTGACTGTTTACCCGTTGCCGAATCTCCGTCTGACTACCGTGCATGTCGCTGTAGCGTGATTAGGTGGCTTAAACTGATTTAAACATAACTCTTTGTTTAACTACTCGTATGGGGCACCACTTCCGTTAGGAAGAATATAACTAATATTGATTATTAATTATATTTTGAAGATGAATTACTTTAGCCAATTTAACCTATCTGAAGTCGAAGTTCTTGTCCAAGTCAGTGATTGTACAATCCCACAACCACAAACACTACGTCCTCCTTTGATTATAATGGGGTTTATTAATACAAATAAATGGGTGTAATGAAACATGATTAAATGATGGCGAATTAAACAAACATAAACAAACAACCCAAAACACAAAGGTATAACCTGGAAATCTGGAGAGGAGAACTGTAAATTAGTCTAAGAAATACTACATTTCCCTAACTTATGAATGAGAATGCATCAACTTGCATGAGAGACAGTAGAGTATCGGTTTACGTGATGACGCTGTCGGTGGTGGTTCGGTCGTGCGTCCTGGAGACTCGACTGGCGTGATGATTGGCCCCGGGGAAGATGGATCTCTCTTGGCACTCTCCAGTCCCAGTGAGGATCACGTTGGTCCAGTGGCGATTTAATATGTTCGATCAGGCTAGCGGATGGTCGCCGCCCAAAACGAACCGCAGTCGTCTCTTGGCACAAACTCTATTTAGATCAGCGTCTCTGTATAACCGTGGTCTCGCGAGTCTTGCTTCTGGACTTCTGGAGCTAAGATGACTATATTAACAAAAAAATTGGCCGGCATGCATTCAGTTTAGTAACTCTATTCACGGTTCGCGTCCGAAAAGCTACCCGAATTGTAACTAAACTTGGCTTGGATGGCTATAGTCGTGCGCTCTTATGCGCGGCCTGGCTGTAGAGGTTCTTGGCACTCTTGGCTTCTCAACCGTCTTGAAAAAGACAATCTCGAACGTGTGAGGTTTCGGCGTTAGGGTTGGTCAAACACTAACTTAGCGCCAACCAAAAGTAATGAAAAAACTAGATAGAAAGTGAGAGGGAGATAAAGGGAGAGAGAGAAGGTAGAAACGGGGGGAGGCAGATTTACATCCAATGTCTCTGAGGTATGTGGTTTTTAGAACATACAACAACAATCACATTAATTATGGGATTAAGAGGCGAAGGGAGACCCAAGGTCTGTTAGTTGTCAACCACTCTTTTTATTGCTCTTGATGATCCTCAAGGACCGCAGGGCAGTCCTGTGAGTCACGAGTTGTCGTCGAAATGACCAAATGTCTTGATCAACTTGTGAGACACGTCTTCCCATGTGTCTCACATGTTGATCAAGACATTTGGTAATTTCGAAAACAGCATTGACATGAAACCCGTTACACTCATGAAGTGAGGGAACGAAAGGGAATGCAAGGGTCTCTTCCATAATGTTCCTTTAGGGCAAAGAGGGAGTGTGGGACCTCCACACATGTTCCGCATGGCCGTCACAGGATTGTTTTATGACCCTCACTCTGGCTAGAGAAGGGGTTAGTGGAAGAGAAGACAGAGGCCTGTTTCAACCAAATCGAAGATTATTGTTTTATGAATGTGATCGGATGACACACCGTAGGCGTTTTCCATACATGTCCTTTTCTTCTTGTTTCAGTCAGAAGTGTTGTTGATCATCCTCGTGAGGATTCATATGTATAATGTGTGTGTTTGTGGATTGTGCATCTCAGGAATGCATGGAAGAGGGTAGAGGGAACAGGGAAGATTACCCCATTCCAGACAGTGTATGGTTACACTCATCTAGTAGTAAAAGTGTCTTGAGTATGCCTGGCTGTTTTAATTAATAGCATTAGTGTCAATTTGGCCATGGCAAGACCAAAAAGGGAGTATCTCCTAGGAATAGGAGAGTGTGTGTGAGAGTGGGGTCCGGAGGAGTTTGGAGGTAAATCACTTATCAGGCCCAGATAGGTCAATGACCCTGGACCAAAGTGTGGAGTCCAAAACAGAGCAGCCTGGTACAGCTACATCGCCCAACCTCACCCTGTCTGTCTACCCTGCCCGTTGCCAAACCTACGTTTGTCTGACTACCCTGCCTGTTGCCAAACCTACGTTTGTCTGACTACCCTGCCTATTGCCAAAACCCTGCCTGCCTGATCACCCTGCTGTTGCCGATTCCATTGCTGGATTCCCTGACCATCCACTCTGAAATAAATTCTACTCTTCGATTCTACGTTGCTGGTGTTGTGCATTTGGGTTTGCTTATTCTGAATTGAAACATGCAGTACCTGCGCATTATTATCGTATTAACTTTTACAGCCCTAGTAAGAACTGATGGTCAACGCTGCACATTTTACTAACATGGATGTAGACGCTTTGGATAAAAGCGTCTGCCAAATGCCATAAATGTAAATGTGGTTTCATTGTAAGAAGTGAAGGTCAATGCTGCATGTTTTTCTAACTGGGATGTGGTTTTCCTCCCGCCTGAAGCGCTGAAGCGGCACAAGTTGACGGGTGACACCTCTGTGATGACGTACCGTGGCCATGGCGTTCTGCACACGCTTATCCGCTGCCGCTTCTCACCAGAGTTCACCACCGGTCAGCGATACATCTACTCTGGCTGCTCCACCGGAAAAATAATCGGTGAGTTTTGTGTGTGTGAGTAAAAAAGGGAGGAATATAAGGCTTTCTATTACTGCATATTACCAACATGAACTAAATATGATGCAGCAGAAGTACAAATGGAAATTAAACACCTCACTTCTGGAAAATGTCCAGGGGAGGACAGCTATAGCAGTTCTATAAATGTTTCCTGGAAGTATTGGCACCACTTTTAGTTAAACTTAGTTCAACTTTTGTTTAATTTAATGACGTCATTGAACATAAATCTGCCCACAACAGTGTCTTTTTCCATCATTTATCTTATTCCTAAAACTGATAAAGATCACTTTTAAATGACTTTCTAATTTTTCAAATTCTAATTTCAACAATGATTATAAGGTGTTTAGTGAAACCCTTGCCACATGCCTATCAAAATATATCCTTCACTTGATCAAGTTGAGTTTGTCCCAGGTTGACTGCCCTCTAGACTCCTCCAACTGAGGCCAGCTCCCTGCAATGGCCAGCCTCAGCTATATCGTTTGACGCTGAAAAAGTGTTTGATAAAATCGAATGGCCTTTTGATAGAATTGAATGGCGTTACCTTTTCCATGTTCTATCCAAATATGGCTTTCCCACTTTTTTATGAAATGGATTCGTGCCCTCTCTCATAAACCCATCTCTGCAGTTAAAACGTATACACTAATTATCATAACTCTTCCAACTGTCCTGCTTTACAAGGCAAGGGGACCCTTTATCCCCTATCCTATTAATCTTAGCGCTGCAACCCCTTGCTTGTTCTATTCCTGCCAACAAGGAAATTACTGGTATTCCCATGGTTGGCCATGATTTTAAGATTAATCTGTACGCAGATGACATCTTACTTACCTTGTCCAACCCCCATCTCTCAGTTCCTAATGTGTTCCATGTCATTTCGTCTTTCAGTAAACTCTCTGGATTTAAAATTAACTGGAGCAAAACTGAAGCCACACCATTCGGGGTTCTTCCCAAACTCCAATTTAGATGTTTTTTTTTTTCTTTCCTGATGATCAATTATCCTGAATAGTGTGTGATGAAAAAGTATATTTTTTAGGACACTTCTTGACAGCAAAGTATTATCATGAGAAAACCCACTGGGGGCATTAACCAAGCATCTTCAGAGAGACAATCGGTGTACATGATTCGTCTTTTTTTTTTTCTCGTTTGTTTTTATTTTCAAATTCTAACAGAATGGCGAGACAGTTCCCCCCACCCCATTACAAATTCACCTCACCAACAATTTAAACAAGATCAAGTAAAACTGAAATTAAAACTGCGATAGGTATTCACAGAGCCCACATGGACCAATGATCCCAGCCACCGCCAACCCCAGCTACCACAGACCCACAAACACTCTCTAACTCACTACACGCACACACTGAATCCATGTATACAATGTGTCAATGAAGTCAGCAGTTTGAATCGCAAGAGAAATGTACCATGGTTTCATCTGTTTATTACTGTTTTAGTGCCCGCTGTGGCCAAAATGGAGCATAGTGCTGAGCTGAAAACATACAAAAATTGACCCTGGGACATCATTCTTTACCTATGTACACTACACTTGTTATGGGCGATGTCCTCTATGTGCCCACCAGGTTTCATATACCTGGGACCTTCTAAAGTGGAGTTATGATTTATAGAAAGATGTGATCATTTGATTCCTGCATAACCATTTTATATGTAATTATAACAAAAAAATTGTTCTTCACCAACCACCATAGAGGATGTGTGCAAAATGTGGTGTCATTTGGGCTGGTGGTTATTTCGAAGATTTTTTTTAAGGTTTAAAAAACTTTAACTCTACAGAATAATCTATCCTGACTGACTTTATGGGTCCAAGAGGCAAAAATGTTCATTAGCATTTATAATCCGGAATAATAATAATAATTCACAGAAAAACAATCAACATACTGTAGGTATCCACAGATACTATGTGAATACCTAATAAAACATGAGACTTTACGTGAGTACCCACAGGACATTATTACAGCCGAGGTAGTGAGTCTACATCAAGTCTGGGTCAATCAGTTGCAAATTAAGAGTGTCCATATAGTCAATATAGGGTTGCCATTGATAGTATATTATGTATACATCTACTAATTTCTGAGAATCATTTTAACAGGAGAGAGGGTAATCTGATTTCCATGTTAAAGCTATGCATTTTTCTTGTGCAATCTCAGTGAGTTTAACAACGGTATTGCTACTGAGATTAAGACGATTATTAGATATTTAAAAAATTACTTGTTGGAAAGTTTGTAGGTATCTCAACTACTCAAATTATATGAGCGTTCCCTATATCAATTTCTAAATGAGTTATTCCTTTTTCATGCTAGAGTTTGAATATATTGCCATCAAAAATCATTGGAAAAAAATAGACTTTTTGCCATAGGGGTGTTTTAGGTGACAAGTCTGTTTGTTGATGAAGATGTACGAAATGTATTGTAAGGGAATTATTTTTATTTGAGATCTTTGGTATTCCACTTGTATATAAGGTTGCATGCAAACGTTTCACCCAATTCAAATAAAGTGTTGCATGCAATGGTGTCACCCAGTTCAAATAATTCTATTTGGGTCCAAGAGGGGACAGGATCAGGTTCAATCAAACATGAAATTCAGGACAGTTAGTATTGCCATTTCAAATATTAATTATCATTTCAACTGTGCTTTATTACCACAATTTTTCAGTGGTGAAAGTTAGTATATTCTGTTATGAACAATGTGTTGACAAGCAAGCAGACAGATGGTTGAATATTTCAAGATGCCTCCAGGTACAGATAGGTAAACTACGATGCAATGCACTTTGTTATAATTGGCAATAGTTCCCAAATATAAAATGATGACAATTTCACTTTACCTCTTGTTGAAAGTTGACTACTTCCACTTTATTGGACCTACAGTACTTCATATGGAAAGTCCAATATTCCGTGTTTAGGTGAAGAGCTTCACAAATAATGGTGTATTCACAATAAGTGTTATTTGCACAGTTGCAGCAAATAGCCCATAAGTGACGTAATGTTGCCCAAGGAAAAGGTAAAAATGTATTTGTCACAGCCAGTGATTATCACACGCTTCCCAAAAAAAACAACTATATGAAATTCCTTTCATTTTCCCATAGGTAATTTTACTTAAACATGGGTGGGACTGTGATCATCACTTGCGAGGTATATTGGCAGTCACTCTATATAGAGGGGTGCTACTATTTGTAGCCGTAGTGTTTGTTTGCGTGTCATTTTTTGTACATACTACTGAGTTATTCAATTTGTTTGCTTCTTCTAGTATGTATGTCCTGTATACTTTTTTTGTATTTACATAAATAAAACAATTTGTGTGTGTATTTGTGTACAGTTTACGACGTGCTGACGGGAGCAGTGGTGGCCAGACTGTGCGGTCATGATGCATGTGTGAGGGATGTTAGTTGGCATCCGTACCAAGACAGCATCGTGAGCAGTTCAGTAAGTAGCCGCAAAGACTCCTAGAATCATAATAATCTTCTAAATAACAAACACAAAGCTGCCTAGGGGAAAGTTGCAAAAAGGATTTATTATATATACATATATATAATAACAAGCACATTTAACAAAACCAATATCTTCTAAGTTTAAAGGATAATGTAGCAAACGCTCCTAAAAGTGGCTTCTGCTGGGCTCCTCCAATACAAGGACACATCAAGTTGTTGAATAAACCAGTTTATTGCAGAGTTTGAAAACATAATGCAGGCAGAGCAGGTGGCAAACTGCGTGACATGTCAGCGCTCTCTCTGAGTGTGTGTGGTGATGGCTGATTTAACCTGTGTGCACTCTAACTTGGCCAGGTAAGGCTGCTTAAACACACTCCACATACCACATATTCCACATACCTGCTGTACTAGCTGGCGGAGTTGCGGCCGGACCTGGACTGATGCAGGCTGGGCTAGCCATCGACGGTTGCTTAGCAGTCGCTGTGCTGGTGCCCACGTCCTCCGCTGGTCTCATGGTGTGGTGTGCTAATATTTTATTTTTATTTTTTTTATTTGTGTGGTGTGCTGAAGTAGGCTATTTTTATTTTTATTTGATTCTTTTTTATTAGCACATTATCTGCTTAAATATTTTATTCATTTTATTTGCGAGTAGCGTACTGTGCTGGTATAACGGTGTGCCGCAGCACACTGGTGTGGCGTGAAGCAAGTCCGGGTGTGCCGTGGGATTTTTCCAACCATACATTATTGCAATATACACTCACTGGCCACTTTATTAGGTACACCTTGCTAGTACCAGGTTGGACCCCCTTTTGCCTTCAGAACTGCCTTAATTCTTCGTGGCATAGATTCAACAAGGTGCTGGAAACATTCCTCAGAGATTTTGGTCTATATTGACATGATGGCATCACGAGTTGCTGCAGATTTGTCAGCTGCACATCCATGATGCAAATCTCCCGTTCCACCACATCCCAAAGGTGCTCTATTGGATTAAGATCTGGTGACTGTGGAGGCCATTTGAGTACAGTGAACTCATTGTCATGTTCAAGAAACCAGTTTGAGATGATTTGAGCTTTGTGACATGGCGCGTTATCCTGCTGGAAGTAGCCATTAGAAGATGAGTACACTGTCGTCATAAAGGGATGGACATGGCCAGCAACAATACTCAGGTAGGCTGTGGTGTTTAAATGATGCTCA
>OMKP01090426.1:0-11472 GCA_900302375.1 Bathygadus melanobranchus | reverse complement strand
GGGGCACGCAGATCTACCACCTCAACCTCCTTAAGCTCTGGAACGAGTTGCGCCCGGTTCTGCTGGCAACATCGATAATGGGGGAAGGTGAGCTGGGGCCGGAGATCTCAAAAGCGAACCAATCCAGACCGGTCCCCTGTGATAGCCATCTTTCGCTGCATCAGAGAACCGAGGTAGCAGAGTTGCAGCAACGTTTTGCAGACGTCTTCTCTCCCTTGCCGGGGCACACCACGCTCATTGAACACCGCATTGAGACGTCCCCCGGCGTGACTATTAGGTCACGTCCTTATAGAGTACCTGAACACAAGCGGAAGAAGAATTAAAGGCAATGCTGGAAATGGGAGTAATAGAAGAGTCGCACAGCACTTGAGCTAGTCCGATTGTGCTCGTACGTAAGTCCGATGGGCCTATTCGGTTCTGTGTTGACTATCGCAAGGTGAATAGCGTGTCAAAGTTTGATGCGTATCCAATGCCTCTGGTCGACAAACTCCTGGATCGGTTAGGCACAGCTCGTTTTTTTCGACACTGGATTTGACCAAAGGCTACTGGCAGATTCCCTTGTCAACAGAGTCTAAGGAAAAATCGGCTTTCTCTACTCCGTATGGGTTGTACCAGTTCAACACACTTCCGTTTGGGTTGTTCGGGGCCCCTGCCACTTTTCAGCGTCTCATGGACAGGGTGCTGAGGCCACACACTGGGTATGCTGCGGCCTACTAAGGGAGAATTTTACTGTACATTTAAGGGAATTATAATTACAATCTTGCCTGGTTTTGCTAACAACTTCAACAACTTGATACAACAACAACTTTTGTCAACAACTTCTATTATGTGCCACCAGTAAGTTGTTTTAAGGGAAAACAGATGTGGTTTGGTGATGGTGAGTCAAGGAAGAGACACCTATTCATCAAAAGACAATCAGCCATTGGTGTGACCAGGCCACAGGGGGTCTGTAGGATTAGCCACGTGTGTTAAAGATTAGCTAAGATATTAGGGGAAGAAGAGATGGGGGATAACTTCAGGAATGTGGCCTGGAGGCCATAAAGTGAAACTAGTTAAGATAGAGAGTTGTAGGGGGAGCATCCCCTTGACTGTTATTTTTTTAATGTGAAGATGCATGGGATGTGATTGGTCAAGATTGGGGGATGGCCCTAGAGGATATTGGGGATAAAAAGTGTGGTTTGGGGGATGACAGCAGCTCTTTGTCAAACAAGCTCAGACTCTTATGTTGCTTGTTTCAAGTGATAATAAAAGTCTTACTCTCGACTTCTCTTAGTTTATTTTAAAGTTAGTTAGGTGTTGTTTTTTCCACAACATTATCTAGATGATGTCATCCATAGTGACACCTGGCGGCAGCATATTCTGCGGGTGGCAGCGGTACTGGAGTCCCTGAGACGTGCGGGGCTCACGGCCAACCCAAAGAAGTGTGCAATTGGACGGAGGGAGGTATGGTATCTGGGGTACCACTTGGGTGGCGGGCAGGTGCGGCCGCAGGTGGATAAAACGGCTTGTCAAACGAGGGAGGCGGAGCGGCTAATTCCCGGGATCGACGCAGCTGTGGGTGGTGAGCATGTGGGTTAATTAAATAACTCTATATAAAGAGTGATGTGTGTTTTGCTCTGCCCGCAGTGAGGCTGGGTCTACGTACGGATATGAGCCCGGACAGCCAGCGAGCGGAGACGGACGAGCCATTTGCGATCCATTTGATTTATTATTAGCGCGGATGTGAAATGTCATGGACTGAAATAATATGAATGAATCCCGGTTTGCGGTACTCTGTATCGGACTGTTGTAAATAAAAGCGGATTCAGCGGAAACCTGTTCCGGTGCTTCTTTGGGGGCAAAGTGAACCCAGACCTGTGGGGAGTAACAGAGATTGCTACAATACTAAATACGTACAAGAAAATAAATACATTCGACATAATAAACAAGGTGATACATTAGCATTAGGTGAGGAAAAAAAATGTCACCTTTAAAAGCGAAATAATGCCTGGATTATAATAAACGTGCTTCCGGCATCCCCTCTACCACAATCAAACATCTCCAAGAACACACTCCAAGTGTTAGGAAGAAGCTGTCATGAGCAACTCTGATAACATGTATGCAAGTCATGCACCGGCCCCCATGTGCTGGCTGCTAACACACATTGTACAACAATGGTGTCTTTTTCTCCAGGGACTACTTTGTGATCGTTTTTTGAAGATTGGAGTTGCAAGCGAGTGCCATGTGTATAACACTGCTTTTTTGTGTGTGTGTGAGATGAATGTTAGTGTGTGTAAGTAGATGTAAATCATATCTCAATATCTAAAGTCTATGTACGGCAGAACAAAGTGGTATTGGGATTAATATACGAGGACCAACTTGAATCATGGGACATTTTCAGCGCAGTCATCCATCACTGCACACATTATACCACAGGTCCACTTAGACCGATAGTGATTAAAGAATATATCATAACTTTCAGGAATTATGGACAGAATATTCCAACAGTAACTCAGATATGGTGACTAAGCATTGCACAGGCGCATGTGCACACACACAAAGATAATAGTGCTCAGACACACCAACACACCTGAGAGGCGACAACAACAGCATCAACAACAGCAGCTGCCCGTGAGGAAGCTCTTCTGGACGGGACTTCCAGACAATCATGCCTCCCCCCCCTTAAAAGGAAAAACAATATTGCATGGTATGAAATATTATTTAATGTGCTGTTAAAAAAAAACATACAAAAACAAATGTATTCCTTTTCATGCTCACGTATGCACATGCTTGTGTGTGTGCGTGGGCTTTCTCTGAACTGTAGAGATATCTAAGATGTCTAATGTCTTATAGACGTCACTGTGATGTTTCACAGTGCTTCTCTAACAACAAAACACTCCCAGGAACCTTACAAAAAAAGGGGAAGAGAAAGAGACTTAATGTTTTTTATTGGAACTTAAAAACACTAAGTTAAGCAAGATATGAAAACAACATATTTTGATGCCATGCTCGCACAAAATTCACATTAACCCACACCCCTGCACAACAAAAGGCACAATATTCTACATGACATGAAGCATGAAACAATATCTCCTCATGTACATGCCCACACATGGATAAAAGAGAATAGGAATAGCCAAATAGTCCAGTCCTGGCAAGGGATCCTGTGGAGTCCAGGTGCTGGAGGATGTAGTAGTGTGTAGTGGAGGGCCAAGCTTACTGCATCGTCTACAGACCTGTTGGCTCTGAAGGTGAACTGCAGGGGGTCCAGGAGAGGGTCTGTGATGGGTTTGAGGTCAAATGACTTTATTGCACATGGGTCAGGGCGATGGGTCGGTAGTCATTATGTGCTGTGGTCCTTGGCTGCATTTGCAGACCATAATTGGGTTAGAAAAGTTATCGCCACTGGACTCACTTCCTGACATTTCTTTAAAGGGGCTTTAGGCGTATAGAGCTGTCCACAAACAGGGCATCTTTGTTGGGTGAGCTTGTGTTTAGCAACCTGAGACATAAAATATGCCCACAGCCATATGCACATCATTTATTAAAAAGGTACGGATGGTCCATTCTGTCAACGGACTTTTCCTTAATTCCAGGTCAGGTTTGAAAGGAGCAACCTAATATACAGTATTTTTGTTCATTTTATGTTTTCTACACAAGGGAACACATAATCACTGGCTTTTTTAACCCTGACATACAGGATTAGTTAAAATCCTAATCCTTATAAAGATTAATCCTGACCCTGGAAGACGTTTCATTCAGGTAGGCCCTTCAGCAAAGTGTGCATACATAACGGAGCACACAATTCGGCACAAAACTAATTCCCGCAAATTGTAACTGCTTTGTTCCTCATCACATTTACCACATGGTAAAAGCTGATTCTTTAATCTAAAACAATATATAGGTGGATCTCCCCTTTGCTATGACCTTTTCTTTTCAGATTGAAAAGGAAAGAGCTTGGAGCATCTGCCTGAGCATGGAGAACCCTGTTCACTATGCTTGCTCCTGCAAGTGTGTTCCCAAGAGAACTTTCCACCAAGTGCCACCCTATCCTCAGCCACAATTTAAGATGTGAGCGATATGCAATTCTGTTTCTAGATTAGAATCTAGTCATGTGCAGACCTTCCAACCGACATTTCTCTGTGCAAATATGCCGTACGCAAAGGAAATTGTTTTTTGTTTCTGTCTACGGTGATGGACCTTATCAGTTCCATTTATTAAGAAGCACCGCCACTGCCACTCCATGCGTAACGTTGGAAACGGCACAGCATAACATTACATACAAATGTAAAGCACCTCACAAGCAAGGATACCAGATAGCTCCAGATAGATAACTCCAGATAGATGTCTTGTAACCGAGGCGCTAGAGCCATGGCCGCAAGGCAAGTCCAGGTGTGCCGTGGGATTTTGTGACAACCATACATTATTATCGCATTATCTATTGTGGGAAATAATAATCCATTTTTTAAATGTCATTTAAAATGACATAAATGTAATGGTAAGAAAGGGACAAAGTGATATACATGATTGGATTTTGGGAGGGTGGCAGTAGCTCAGGAGGTAGAGTGCTAGTCTGGCAATGGGAAGGTCACTGGTTCGATCCCCGGCACTGCCTACTGTAGCTAGACAAGACACCTAACCCTAACTGCTCCTGACAAGCTGGTTGTTGCCTTGCATGGTTGACACCACCGTCGGTGTATGAATGAGTGAATGTGAGGCAATGTAAAGTGCTATATAAATGCAATCCATTTGCTAATGAGCATTGTGGGCATTTGGGCAACCAAGTAGAAACTGTTGGTGAGACACCATTCATTCTGGGGAATACTGAAAGAACAAACCGTCATGGTGACATCATATTCACAGGATTGTTGAAAATGAACAGGAGTTACCAAAACAGTTTCGATGAGCTAAGAAATAACCGGATCACCAAATGCACTAACAATGGGATCAATTAAAAACATAATCGTGTCGGAGGATGTACTAACAACGTGTACATGCTGTAATCTGATTGGTTTAAGAAGTAAAGGAGGAGACTAGTTTAGTTTTGGGACTATATGAACTATATAAACTCAAGTACTTCCTGTTTAGGGCAGTTGCTCCATGAATCAGCTTGGTTTATTTTAATCTGTTTCAAATTATTTTATTAGCTTGTTTTCAGTCAATTAGAACCGTGTGGAAGACGATCCTCAGCGCATTGGCCTGATCGAGGAAAATAATCCACACTATCCAAAAAGTTATGAATACAGTTTTTATTTACTCTATCAGTACTTTGTACGCATTCATTTCCCAATATAGAGGCAAATGCTATTATTTATTCTATTCTATATTCTATTTTACAAAGTTGAAATTTTACAAATGAATTGGAATTATTTTCTTAATATTTAATATAGTTACATAATATAGTTGTTTGTTAAATTGTATTTAGCATCAACAGCAAACGTTTACAGAGTGATAAGAGAGGGTTAGGGTTAACACGTGTTGTAGAGGCTATTTTGCACAGATATGAATACAGGTGTGGCTTGAGGCTTGCCCTTTGGTGTTTGAAAAGTTTGAAAAGCACTGCGCTAGAGAGTAGAACAAACCAGACAAAGAACACTCCTGTATTATCCCCCTGCAGACGTTGAAGGGTGCACATAAACCCTTGCAGGCAGTGATCGGTAAAGTCCCTGGTGTACTGTCAATGTAGCATCCTTTCAGTACACAGTACACACTGGTATTGCAAGTAGTTATCGCTGACATGCCTTTCCATGTGTCTATATATTGCCTTTTGGCTTTGCCAAAAACCTCCACACATCTCTTTTCTTGCAATTATAAATGACTCAGTGTCACTGAAGCATAGTGCAGATTATTGTTATTATAGGCCAGTAAATTCAATTAGAATTTTTTTTTTGTATTGACACACAGTTGATAGTTCATGAAAGTATTCCATTCTTATTTTAATTTCAAATCACTTTTAAAATCTGCAAAATGTTTTAGAATGTCCGTGTCCAGGGGTCCAAGGAATGTGTAGCATGGTATCCTGACTACCTGCTGTTTTACAGTAGGGGGTCAAACTAGCAATTATAAGCTTGAAACTTGTTCTGTTGACCTCACAATCAGGAGTGCTTGAAACTTGTTCTATTCAAATCTTACTGTACCGGAAGCGATATATTGTTGTTTCCCTCTTTCGACAAATGTACTTATTGTAAGTCGCTTTGGATAAAAGCGTCTACCAAATACCCTAAATGTAAATGTAAATGTGTCCAAATAGACAAGAATAGAGTCCTATTTCAAAATTCAGCCATGTTACATCCAAGATTTGAGTGCGTCGCTCCATTAAAACAATATCATTATCGTTCTTGTTTGTGTCATACTACAAATATGAGGAAATATATGCTTTGGGCTTCATGGACAAAAAGCCAAGCTGGCAGTTGCAATTTAAAAGTAACTGAATGCAGGAGGGAGAGGATGGATATGCGCTCCGACGGTCGGAAACTCAACAAAATGTTCACACCTTTTCAGATCAAGGCCAAGTGATGGATAATATTGGCTGCAACAACAATAGAGGATTCGGTACCTCCGAATGTGAAGCGTAAAATGCAGTCACAAAGATTTTGCGCTGCCAATAGGAACATGAGAAACTGATTACTCGCTCGTAGCGCCCGATGATTAATCGACCATGAAAAATGTGTGTTGTGCACATCCCTAATATACATATCTAGCCAGCAGGATTCATCATAAAACAAAGCACACATTTGATACAAACACTCTAAATGAACAAACTCATTCAAATAACCCCTAACCCCCTGAGACATGAGCGGGCAGAATGTGAATTAAGATCAAGACAGTGATGGGAGAGTCTATAGGAGAGAGAGAGACAGGCAGGCAGACAGAGAGAGAGAGAGACAGTGAGACCGATAAAGAGAGAGGGAAGAAGGTTTAGCTGATGATTCATTTATGTGCTTAAACCTATTTTACACCGCCTCGCCTTCTGCATTCTGCAACAACAATAGGAAGTCATTTCCCATGTTTTGATAAATTACATGGCTCTCGCACTCTGTGTGGGTGCGGCACGCGCTATCGTGCCATTGAAAGGCGAGTGTCTGGCTTACAAAGTGGAGGGATATATGGAGGATGGAAAGACTGTAAACAGAAGACGTCGCTGGGAATGTAGTGCACCTGAGGAATGCACCCGAAATACTCTTCTTCTGACACAGGACCACAACACCATCTGGGTAAGTAAAACCGCTCACCCCATGGGAGCTCAAATAATCCTGCAGCGCAGTTTTTGTATCGGAGCAGTTTGCTATGCCCAATGACCAGAGCGATGATGAGGTGAAACTCACTGATTCTATGAATCCTGACACAATCCATTTATCGATATTGGAACCAAGCAAACTTGTATGCTTCTGAAATGAAAGACTTGGCATAGACCATGCTGACCCAACAGATGCACAACAAGACAGTCACACTCACGAAGCCTAATGGAAGGGTATGGCAATAAGATAGAGATATCCGTCTTAAAGGTGCCATATGTAACACATTTACTGTACTAAATCATAAACTGACCATGACATGTCAGAGATTGAGGAAACATGCTAAGTCAACATACTGTCTTCTCCAACAACAATGCTACAGCCAGTATGTCGTCCTTTGACATGTTCATTCCGGGCCGGAACATCTGTTTTTGTTTTGGTCTGTGATTCACTGTTCTCAGAGTACCCTGGGTTGCCAGATATGAAACAAATTGGCACACATACACAGCGTACTGCAGCCATGGAATCAAGCACATTAACTGGACCAACTGAGACTAATAGATTTTACTGACCTAAAAATATGTGTGTGTATATATATATATAGTTAGCCAGCCATGCATCTGACAGTAGTTCTAAACAATCCATATGAGCTAGTTTATAACAAGAAATATATAATAAATAAATAAACAATAAATACATTGCAAACATATACATTAGCTGATCAACTTACCATGTAGGACTCGTCACTTGTCATGGTCACAATAGAATACTTGCGCTCGTCTCATATGATGTTATGCTCGTGTTCGCTCACTGTCCTCAACCTGGCAACATTCGTGTGACCTTCGAGTCTGGGGAGGAGGATTTATTAATCATGATTTGAGATAGGCCTATACAATAAAATAAAATGTATAGGCCTATCTCTGTGACCTGCTGCTTGTAAAACCAGACAGAATCAGAGGGAAATGAAAGGACGTGCCACGTTGTGGGGGGGAAAACTAATTACTAGCTACTTCAGGGACATCGACGAGGGAGAGAGCGGTATGATTTGAAATACTCCCTCGCCAACATACTATAGTCAGGAAGATGTTTTACGTAGGGCCCATGACTCAAGGGTCTATCGCCATCAACATAGAAATGGTGGACAGTGCTAGTCACACTGCAACATGTGGTTGTATCGATCCAGTGCTGTGAATTCATTTGAATTATAACTGTGTTGTCTATGTGTCGATATGACGTTCTTTGTAACAGATCATCCGTGGCATTGACTAGTTGTAATTAGGGAGGCGCGGTGCCGTAGAAAGGGAAACAGATATACGTACTTTGCTTCATGCTTCAGTAAACGAGCGTTTGCTTTGTGGCCTACTGTTTCCTATTGTCATTCCGGATGCTTCTGTTGTTGCTTTGATTTCCGTTGCTCAACATCTCCTAGAGCAGCATAACTCTGTTGAGGTCATCATATCTCTGCATATCATATCTAATGAATAATAGCTGGAGGTGTATTTGTATTTGTATTCACTCCCCTATGTAAGTAGTTATAATCCTGTTCGGAAAGCATTATTTATATTTTGTTTGTGAAGTTTTGAATTCTACTTGCTGCATTTAAACCACATTATTTGGAAAGCTAGTTACATTATACACTGAATGACCCATGAAATAAATATTACCGTGCTGGGAACTCAAGGCCCTTTGCTTTCATGTCGGTACATTCTGTTTTCTTGGTTTTTGTCTCTTATTATTCCAACGGAACAAAAACTAGCATACGCTGCTTACTTCAACAGCTACTCTGCTTGGTAAAACCAGGAGTGCAAGAAAAGCTATCGTAAAGTAGAAGTAATACTACCATAACGGCAGAGTACATCAATTTAATGAAAGGTTCTCTATCCAATTAAGGGGGAGCCAAACTCTGACTCTCTCAATAAGTTTGTTGTCACTCTTCTGAAAGATGTTCCCACCGGAGGTTAGCCTTCCTGTGCTGATTGCTCTGAGAATTGGGTACGTTCCCACTCTAGATGTGTTTCATTAACTGATTAGATATCAGCTCTAGAACATAGTTTCAAATTAGTCAACGTGAACATGAGCTGAATGTTGAATTGCCGCAAATGCTAAATGGATTGCATTTATATAGCGCTTTACATTGCCTCACATTCACCCATTCATACACCGACGGCGGTGTCAACCATGCAAGGTAACAACCAGCTCGTCGGGAGCAGTTAGGGTTAGGTGTCTTGCTCAGGGACACCGCAACACTTAGCTAGGGGGAGCCGGGGATCGAACCAGCAACCTTCCGGTTGCCAGACAACCGTTCTACCCCCTGAGAAACTGCCGCCCCACTGCAACAAATAACAAAAAATAAAACAAAAAGAAACAATCAGTAAAACTAAGTTAAATTCATACAACTTAATGCATTTTTGTGCCTTTTTCACAGTTCTCTGTTGAGGAAAACTAAATGTTTCATGAATTTGTATGCGTGTGCGTGTATGCGTAGTATATGAATGTGCAGGTACTCACAGGGGAATTATTTTTGTATTTTATATGCATTGGCAGGATGGCTGTAAACCCCAGACAAAAGTTATGTAACTTCCTCTTTACCATCCTCCCATCCTTAAAGGTGTGTATGAGTGTGAGTGTGAGCATGGGCGTGTGTGTGTGTGTGTGTGTGTGTGTGTCAGAAGCCCTTTTCTCCCTCCCAGCCTGCCTCCTTACCTCCACCTCTTTCTCTCCGGTGCTGCCCTCATTTCCCTTGTTTTCTTCTCTCTCTCTCCCTCCTCTCCCCCTCCCTCCATCGCTCCCTCCATCGCTCCCTCTCTATCTTCTCCTCCTCTCCCCCTCCCTTGTCACTAACCGTTAGGTCATCCCTTGTTCTCTCCTTTTCTTGACCCGCCTCGTTCACACCTCTTAAAAAGAAGTCCAAAAAAAGGTCAAGCTTGCTGTCTGTAGCTCTCTCTCTATCTATCTCTCCCTCGCTCTCTATCTCAGTCTCATATATTAAATATAATTAACATGATTAATATGTTCTATCTACAGCATGAAGAATGACAATGAGCTGAACCATGTCTCCCATTGGTTACATTGTGTGTGTGTGATATGGATACAGGTAAATAGGGACAGAAAGGCAGATAAAAATGGAAGCATGTATAATATGAATAATATGAATATTATTAATAATATTATTTATATGACTAATATCAATAATATTAGCCTTTGTGTGCATAGGACACAACAAATATGTGGGACCAATCCTAATGAATATATTCCTTTGTTGTTTTGATTTATTATATGTCATTTTCTGATTAGACCTGTTCATTTACTAACATTAGTATTAGGGTGGGTTTGAGGGAGACTTGGATCAAGCAAAAGGTAAAGTTTTATTCCTCTGTAGGGATCCTTTCCATAATGTTGTCACACACTAATAACAATCTGAGCCTGTCAGTGGCAAAAAACAAGCACTTTTAGTGGACGTACATTGATGGGCACTATTGCCCCAAAGGGTTACAATACAGATGTTTTGCAGCTCTGCATTAGTTAGATAGACCCCAAAGGATGGGAAAACAGGGTCTAGCATGCATGCATGATGTTCACCTCTGACACACCAGGGCAGCGAAGGGTCTTTAGGTTAGCAGGTAGGATGGGTCAGGTGTCCATCAGCTCAGCACACTGTGAGAGCAGGAGGCATTCAGTCGTGTGAAGCGATACGCTGATTTGAGCTAGCATGTGTAACTTGTTCTATTGACCTGGCAACCAGGAAATGCTTGTAACTTGTTCTATTCTAATTGTGCTATACCTTCAGCGATATATTGTTGTCTCCCTATTTCGACAAATGTGTTACTTTTTTGTATGTCGCTTTGGATAAAAGCATCTGCCAAATGCTCTAAATGTAAATGTAAATGTGTTTACGCGGCTATAAGGAAACGTTGCACGTGTGAAAATATCATATCCATATTATCAGCATGAGTGTATCATGTAGTTTAACAGCATAACGCCAACGTCACAAGAGATGCGTCTCACTTGATGGTGAGAGCATAGTTGTGTGAAACCGATGTGCGTCTGTTTCTGTTTCCAGACCAAAACCAGGAAACAAAGTCATTTATATTTTTATTCATACACAGACCTGGAATTCTATTATCATCCAAGTGTGTCACTAAATAGACTGGACTATATACTATTATATATTATACTAAAATATAACTTATTTACACATTATTTTGAGCTGCTGAGTGTGATGGTCCACTTGACACACACACACACACACAAAAAGAGC
>OMKP01090374.1:0-10797 GCA_900302375.1 Bathygadus melanobranchus | reverse complement strand
TGGCAACCGGCACCCGAGCACCCGCGGCTGCCGTCGCGTCCAGCGGTTCTGCGCTGCCGTCGTTGTCGTTGTCCGGGGCTCCCGTGGCGGGGGATCCCCTGAGGAGAGCCAGCTTCTCGATCTCCTGACACAGCTCTTCGTTCGTCTCCTTCCACTGGCGGAACTTGGTGGCGGTCAGGTCCGAGTCCTCCAGGATCTTGTTGATCAGCAGCAGCTCTGCCTCTTTGGCCTGCCGAGCAAACGGGGAAATAATAGGAAATAGCGTGACATGTTTCATAATGAGCCCCTTGATGAATGGTAATCAGTTCACAACACTCACCTCACTTGCATCTCTAATGTTATTAGTTATTTCATAGAATTACAATCTCCACTGATTGGTTTAAAATAATGAAACATTTAAGTACATTTTAAAACCCTGATTGTTAACAACATAACAAAAAATCATTGCAGTAAAATGAATGGAAAACCCTGCTAGTGACTCGTCCAAGGGTACAGTTAAACCACTATGGGATAACACTTAGCGTCGGTTAATGGGCCTTTATTGATTCGCTGCTCACCTTCAGGGTGCTGTGCAGAGCACGCAGTGTGAGCGCCTTCTCGTTGATAATCGGGTTCTTGTTGCGTCGTATGAAAGACTTTCTGAACTGGTCCTGCGTGAACGGCTGATCCTGGCCAGTCAGGGACACTCCACCTTCCTTCAGTCCCTTAATCATCACCCCCATCTCATCCACCTGGGGGACTGGACGATCGAGGACAAAAGACGCAGAGGGATGGAATTAGCCAGTGGCAGAGAGGAGTCTAATGGCTGGGATGTTTGACTTGCAGGAAAAAAAAAAGGTTCTGGGTTTGATCCCCAATTTCCTCAGTCTACCTGTAAGGGCTGACTCGCACCAAAACACTCATTTGACCTGGGGTGCTCTGTAGTTTCTCCTCCATGTTCGCTAGAAACTAGCGCTGGAGAAAATACAATCCAGCTCTGCGATTGGTTGCTGCTTCAGTGCTGATGCCGTTAGTTTGCATAAAGTTACAATGATTTCAACTCTCCTCATTGCTCTGGGTGTGGACATCGCGCTGCTAACTGCTGCCACGGTGATGGCTGCTCCTCGACGCCAGCTTTCATTGAAAATGAATGGCTGCCAGCTGCTTTTGCTGCTCATTAATCTTTTGGTGTGACCAAACGGTAAGTATCCTGGAGCCACGCATTTAACTGCTATCTGCTCCTTAATGACCTGTATCTATGTTCACTGGGAGTCACATTGGATGAAAACGGCTTCTAAAACACTAAATACTAATTTCTTGAACGAAGCCACGAAATCTAATCAAATAACAAATAGCGTAACTTTTTAAAGGAGAATCTTAAAACATACATTGGAGATTTTGATTTTGGAGATGAATATTGGAAATCAGCAAGAACTTAAATAGGCAATGTGATAATGTGATATGCTGAATTGAATACAGAGGGAGAAATAGCGAGTGTTCAGGGGAGTGGTACAGTCTGTTATACCTGTTGCTTTGCTGCTCTCTGGTGGAGTAGTTGATATAGGCATCTTGGACTTCTTGGGCCGAGGCAACGTGCTGGACTGTATTTTCTAAGATAGCAGAGACGTATTATAATGATCCAATGTATGTGTGTGTGTGTGTGTGTGTGTGATGTGCATGTGTGTGTGTGTGTGTGTGTGTCTCCTCAGGGCCCAGACCTTATATCTCCTGCCTTGAGATGGGGAGAGCTCGTCCTCTGATTCTGTCTCACTGTAGCATTCTGTTGACACGTTAACGCACACGACAACCATGAAGGTCAGCAAAACGACTGTATAAAAGTATATACTCCAACTAGTGCATTCACATGTAATGACATTACACTAACACACGGTACCTACCGGCCTCGCTGTCAGGTGAATCAGTGTGGAACTTGCTGTGCTTCTGTATGGCCGTGATTAGACAGTTGATCCATCTGCCCAATAACAACAATGCAGCTAACACAAATCAGTGAGAGTCCTGGATTCATCATTTTTATTGAATTTGTTCATTGTTGATTTAGGAAGAAATGGAAAATGGCTCACATCATTTCACCTTATAGAATCCATATTATAAACATGGCACAAAAACAGTGGAAACCCATTATCATTTAACCGTCACTGTTTTAAGTATTACACAGAAGGAGAGTGTTCAGTTCATTTAGGAAGAAAGGGAAGATTGTTTCCATCATTATAACAGTGGAAACCCCTTACAGTGGCCAGGTTGTGTGTAATAACGCAAAACGGCCTCTAGGGGGCAGTGTAGACTGCTATCTGATAGTACAGACAGTCCATCCATCTATTTTCAATACATCAGGGTGACAGGGAGGTGCAGCATATCACTCAGTATATTATGATGGGGGGGTCATGGGGAGGTGAAAACCCTGAATATGATGCTAGACCTTCTCACTGTCATACTCTACTTTGACCTATGGACAATTAAGGTTCTCCAACTAAATTAACCTGCATATCTCTTTGAAGGTGGATTGATTGATACTATAGAAATACATCATTTAAGCTCCACCTACTGTTATGAGCTTTGACATTTCTTTTGATGTTTTCATTGATTCCCAGGTGTGATTAGAGATGGATGAAGATTACAAATATTGACGTAGATAAATATAATTATTCATGTCATAATAATTACTCACTTGCCCATGTCATTAAGGTTTTCAGCAGCAAAGATGAATGTTTGAAATCGCTGGTGGAACATTTTGAACACACTGTTTTAGAGAGAAAAAGAGAGAGAAGAGAGAGAGAAAGAGAGAGAGAGAGAGAGAGAGAAGCAAAAACCTTTAATGCCTCATTCATACAAGAAATAGAAATACCTTTAGAAATGTGGAAAGATTGAAATAAAGTTGAATTGATAAGTGACTAACATGTTACAGGTGTAAAACGTGTGTTGTTACAGGAGTAATCCTGCTGTGTTCAAGCCACAGTAACAACAGCCATCTTGCCTACAGTGACACTACAAACTCCTGTGTCGTTTTTAATTTCACATCTTTATAGGTTCATTTAGGCTCGTTAGTGTTTAATAATTCCACCTGTGTTAATTAGTTGATTGTGTGCACCTGTTTCATTGTGCATTTATGCTACCACTGTCTGCCCCCCCCTTCTGTTAGTTTGTTCTGTATCTGCCGGTTTATATGTTGCGTCTGTTTTCTTAGTTTTCTTCTTACATAACCGTGTTCTCCTGTCGCTGCTATGTTCTAAAACGCCCTATAGGGGGCAGTGCAACACAGTCCTGAACTGAAACGCTACTGAAGGTGAAGGTTCCTCACTATTTCCTCTTGTGTTCTCCATCGCTCTCTATGCTGTAGGTGGGAATCTGGACCAGGCCCTCTGCTTTCTCCGCCTGTGGAGACACATCACACAGGAGGTCACGATGTCACTCAGAGCAGGGAGGGAAGGGAGGAGGGAATAATGAAAAATACATTTTGCACTGATCTGAAATGGAGATAAATATATATAGACAGATAAATACTAAATACTAATAGCAACCAAATATTTCTAGCAGGAAACGGTTGGTCTTTTTAAAATTCATTACAATTACGATGTACACATTTATCACTGGTCTCCTCTAGCTCAATGTGGTCATGTGTAGCTCCAGTGGATCCAGAAGTTTGACAATGCTATAGAACTTCTGGGGGCAGTCTACACAGAGTCTGCGCCTGAAATCAGAAAGTGGAGTTGTGCAGGGTTTCCTGTGTTATTACGGAGATATTCGTCCAGACTCGGAGAGAAACTCATCTGAGAGTGGCAAGATGGAGGTTTCAGAAGACGATTTTAACAAATGTATTAGTTAGATTAAACCAATACGATCTGCGGCACCAATACAGCAATAACACTGTAGAAGAGTCTTGCAATCGGTGCACAGCGTTATCACGTTGGTTGTGGTTCCGCCCCCAGGGACGTGATTGGTTGAAACAAATTTGAAGCGACAGAAAGTGAAATGCCCCATTTCACACATATTTGAGCTGCCATCGTCTGCCATCAGACGTTTGATGTTAATCTAAAGTCATCTAAAACTGGTAGAGCAGGGGATAGGGGTTATGGGTTTGCCCCCCACCCAGACCACCCATGCGTGTCTCGTCTTCCCCTACCTGTGGGCTGTTGTACCAGTAGAGGGACGGGCCTTTGAGCATGAACCACAAGCGCTGCCACTTCTGGGCGAGGAAGACGTTGCTCTCCTTCCTCTTCTTCCACAGCCAGCCGTCGCAGTCGGGCCGGCCCAGCTCACGGCACGACACCCGACGTCGGCTCATGGCTGTCGACTTGCCTTGGGGAGTCAGGCTTAGTGTTAGGTGTTGTTGTAAAACGTACTATTTACTGTTTAGTCATTCAGCACTTTAATATCATTTAATGTCATTGTTCACCTTTTGTGGAGCTCTTCTTTGTTTCTTTGTTATCCTGTGAAAACGTAGACCAGGGAAACGGTTTACTCATTTTTTGGGTGGATTTTCTATTCTGTGTTATTGTATGAGTATCGTAAAGGAAAATAAATGACGTTATTAAAACGTATGCACGATCGAAAGACGTCGATGTTTCCGACCATTTCGGGACAGGAGCTGACGCTGGCGCGGTCGTGGGGGGAGAGGCGTCTGGGCACCGACACGGGCCCCACAGGGGACTGTGAGCGGTCCCTCCGGAGGTCCGGGGCACCTACAGAACAATCAGAATCCCCTGGGTGACACACAATCATCACAGGTAGTAAAGGGAGTCTATGGGCCACAACCAGGCGACGCGTATAGCATTGTAGGGAACCGATCAGAACCCCTGAGCAAGATGGCGGCAGCAGAGACGCATCTCCCAAGCCCGGATGCCGCATCTATGTGTATATATCTATGTTAATAAATGAAATTTATTAAATAAATTTCATCCCTAAAAAAAATCCCCTCAAAAACTGCCTTTTTATGACTATTAATGGTAATAGTAATTTGTATAAGTCATGTATACGTATAAGTAAAGCTCTTCATCCTAATCATTGATAAGCGTAATCTGTATCTTGCCTCTCACCTGTGGCCGTGAGAGACGACGACCCCCCCTGCTGGTCATACTGTGAAGTGACTATCAGAGTCCCATCCACTCCCCTGCCAGAGGACAGCTCAGACTCCTCCTGTCCCATAGGCTTCTGCTGCACCTCAGGCCCGTGGATGGCCTTCCTGGAGGACAGCCAGACAGAGACAGATGTTTTCATAATCCCTGATACCCACTGATAAGGTTACAGCTTAACTTAACTATTTATAATACACAGACATCCCAGAATCTGTGGAATCCCATCAAAAGTACAGTGTGATTAATATTAAAAGCAAAATCATCTGAAAGGTGTACTTTTATAACTTTCAGAGAGAGGAAAAGAAGGAAACTGTTTTCAGTTATGTCAGGGCCACTGGCTTCGGCTTTCAGAAATCGCTCAGAAAATAACACAATCAATACGGCCTGAAACTGCCTTGGAAGCTGTCCTCCAACAGTAACTCATCGGCCCAGACTAATGGCTGGATATTGTTCCAGCAGGGTCATTTCCAGCTCGCATGCATCACAAGTTCATAATGTCTCTATTTTTCTGTGTGTGTGTGTGTGTGTCTGCCCTTCTGCACTGCAACTCCCATTCTCTGGACTTATAACTTCCTTGTCCTCCCTCACCCTGTCTCTCCTGTGCTGCCCACTCTCGTTTTATCACTAGCTCTCTCTCTCTAACACCAAACATCTCACCAAACATCTCTCTCTCTCTACCTCTTCTGCGCTCTCTCTCTCTGTCTTCCCCCCTCTCGCTATCTCTCTCTCTTTCTCTCTCTCTCTCTCTCTCTCCATTGCCTCCTCCCACTCTTTTTCTCCCTTTCTCCCCCCACCCCTCCCTCTTTCTGTCTGTCTTCCTCCCCCGATCTTCCTCCTTCTCTCTCCCCCTCCTCCCATCTCATCTCACAGACCCTCTGATGTGCTGCAGATTGATAACACACCCCCAGGGAGAGTTCATGGTGACAGGAAGAATGGGGGGCGGGGGATGTATATGATGATGATGATGATGATGATGATGATGATGATGATGATGATGATGATGACATGTGCACCATAATGACCTTCTCGGTCATGGCAAAAGTCAACCGTCAATTACGAGTATGGGTATGCTCTCATTTATGTGCACATTGCTTGCTAATGGAGGATTTTGACCTATGGCTGTGTCCCAAACGTTTAAAATGCTGCAGATTCAGGCAACATTCGGAGGCAGGGAGGTCATGTCACGTCTCAATCGAATATTGACAGAACATGCTGCCTGCTGAGGTTCCTCCGACTAGGTTTCAGGTTTCCAAGGCAGCAGAGACGTATCCTTCGTTGGTCAAGATATCCCACAATGCCGTGCGCCCGCTCCACTGCTCCGACAGGAAGAAAAACTGTAACAGCCCCCAGTTTGTGTACAAATGTTATATTGACTTTTTTTAACCTCCGATTTCTTTTCTGAAATCGACAGGTTAGTCAATGAATGTCCATCTAACTATAATGGAAGGAATGTCTATGCGTATGTGTATGTGTGTATGTGTGTATGTATGGCTGTAATTCGTTTTTCTTGACAACCGTTCATCCAATCGACTTCACGCGGTTGTATTGCTGAGGACGGAGGCAAGGAATTGCGGTGTCGAGTGTGAAGTTGTTTGGATGAACGGTCCAGAGAAAGCTGCAAGCAATTGGTCCGTTCCGAACAGGCACGGAACGGACACTGCAGGGGCTGGTGTATTCCCGAGGACCCAAGAAAGTGCAGTGTTGAGTAGTGAAGTTGTTTGGGTAACCGGTTCTCAAAAAAACTGCAAGCAGCAGCAATACAGGCCACGCAGTCGGTCCATTTTGAATAGGCACGCTACGAACGGCACATGACTAGTATTTTAAAAAGCAGGTAGTCCAAATGACCGACAGGTGGTAGTATAATTGCTGTAATTGACGCACGTCAACTGTCGGTATTTTGGTGACATTGTGACGTTGTGGCGCATTGCTGCCTTGGAAGTCCGTCTCAATCCAGATTCCTTTACAGGTCACTTCATACAAAAACGCTGCCTCCAGAGGATGCTGCCCCGCTAGCCAGCCAGGAAGCAGGCAGCTGCCTTCCTTTTGAGACACAGCCTAAAGCAGCGCTGCTGGCGCTGTTTAAACACATCATCAGTAAGGGCCCAGGACAGCACTCAAACTCAAACAACTCAACACATTATTTTTGTATTGTTAGCCACCAGATGCTGGCGGCTGAACATTGTATGTCCATGTACTTACCTGAAAGACAAAGACCTGACAGACGCAGCAACCCGCTCAAATATGGAGTGTCTTGGATTCTCTTCCTCCTCTTCCTCCTCTTCCTCCTCTTCGGTGTCTTCTTCTTTCTGGCGAGAGAATCACGGACATGATACATGTGAGTGTGTGTGTGTGTGTGTGTGTGTGTGTGTGTCCGCAGGACCAGGAGGCGGATGTCATGTGGATCATGAAAGCCACATTTTGCTCAAAGGCTTGTGCCCTCTGATGTGTGTGAACTGACACACACACACACACACACACACACACACACACAAACAGAATAACACGGCTATGATCACGAGGTGCTGAGAAGTAACCACACTGTGGTGAGTGAACACACACACATACACACACACACACAAATGCACCGCCTTTAAAGTTCAAAGGCAAGGGGGTCACCGCGGTATGAGAACGCGGTGTACTGAGGGCGTCATGGCAACAATGGAACACAGGCAGGAGGTACAGTGGGGCGGGGCTTCAGCTGTATCTCGCCCACCAGTTACGTGACTTCACGAGTGGAGCTAACCACAAGGGTACGATCGAGTGGCACACACACACACACACACACACTTACTCACACACACACACACGCTGATTAACATCGCTCTCTCTAATTACCACCATGCACCTAATCAGACAGATATTGTTTCGGCCTGAGTGTGTGGGCAGTAGTTGGAAGCAGGTGTGGCGTGTTGGGCTTGAGGTGGTGGTGAGGTGATGTCGTGATGCTGTGATGCTATGATGTTGTGATGTTGTGATGTTGTGATGTTGTGATGCTGTGATGTTGTGATGCTGTGATGTTGTGATGTCGTGATGTTGTGATGTTGTGATGCCGTGATGTCGTGATGCTGTGATGTCGTGATGCTGTGATGCTGTGATGTTGTGATGTTGTGATGTTGTGATGTCATGATGCTGTGATGTCGCGATGTCGTGATGCTGTGATGCTGTGATGTTGTGATGCTGTGATGTCGCGATGTCGTGATGTGATGTCGTGATGTCATGATGCCATGATGTCGTGATGTTGTGATGCCGTGATGCTGTGATGTCGTGATGTTGTGATGTCGTGATGTTGTGATGTTGTGATGTCATGATGCCATGATGCCGTGATGCTGTGATGTTGTGATGTCATGCTGCTGTGATGTCGTGATGCTGTGAGGTCGTGATGCCGTGATGCCATGATGTCGGACCTGTGTGGCCGCCGATGAGGAGGACTTGGAGACGCTGTGTTTCCGTCTCACCGACCCAGGGACCTTCTTCAAGACCAGAGTCACGCCACTCGGGTTCTCCTGCAGCTTCTCCAGCAGCTTGTCTCGGCTCCAGCCCACCTGAAGCAGTTATCAAGTACAAATATTTGTATAGCCCTTAATCACAGTTACAGTCTCAAAGGGCTTCACAGGTCACATGTTAAGCCCCCCCCCCGCCCTAACCCTAGCTCCCGTAATGATCAAGGAGGTAGAGCGGTTGTCTGGCAACCTGAAGGTTGCAGGTTCGACCCCTGGCTCCCCCTAGCTAAGTGTTGAGGTGTCCCTGGGCAAGAAGAAGCAGGAACAAACCTTGGGAAGTGACACAGAGTGGGGGATCCCTCCTTCCAAGGGTTGCATATAATGGCAGCATTACAAGCAACCCTTTTCAGTGTAATTAAATGGTTAGCAATAGAATAAATAAAGAATATGAGTCTAAGTAAAATTAAAAAAATAAAATGAGTATTGTCCATGGTGATGAGGTGTGCTGACAGGTAACTGTTTTATTTCTTTCCTAGCCAATCAAAGTTGAGTTGGTTGATTTTAACTGAAATCCGTCTGTGTATTATTCATATGCAGTGCCCGGGAACTTCAACTGAGTCAATGATTGTACTTTGTTGGAAACATTATGTACTGTATTTATTGGACTTGCTGTTATCTGTGTGTTCAGGATGATCACTACTCACCACTATCTGGTCGTTGACTTGAATCACCTCATCACCGGCCAAGATCTTCTCACAGAAATCTGCTGCTGACTGCAAGAGACAAGACATGTTTAATTGTATTAAAGGTGCTCTAGGCAAGATTTAGGAGCTATAATTTGAGTGGAATTTGTTAGAATATCCGTCAGCTATTAACAAGGGAAATGCTCTGTGAGGATATCTGTTCCGGTTGACTATGCGTCTGTTTTAAGTAGCTCCTGGCTCATTCTTCTTTGGTTCAGGGAATCCGTCTTGCCTGTCAATCACAAGCGTGTGAATTCAACACTTCTGAATGGCGGAGAAAAGTAGGGAGGGAAGGAGCCGAGAGGGAGCGGGCGTTGTTTATTTTATTTTCAAACCTTGCTCTTCTGCTCTCTCTCTTTACAACTCTCAAATCTTACCAAGAGCACCTTTAATTGATCAATCAATCAAACATTGGTTGATTGATTGACACACACACAGGCAACAATAAATAATGTGTTTGTTTGCTGCCTACAAAATCAGCCAGACACGGCGAGACTCTTTGGCTTGGGCTGTAGTGACTGTTCTGACCTTTCAAAGGGTTTGATGTTTCGGACCCATGTGACGCCTCCCAGGCCAACCAGCCATGTTGTCTCTATAACCGCATCTCATCATGTGTCGCCGTGGCGATCACGCCACGCAGTTCAGCCCTTATTCACTCTACAGTTGCTAGTGTGACAGACGTGTCTTTACACTGGCTCCTGAGGATGATCCATTGGAAGCCAATGGGACATCGATGACATTTCATCTGAGAGACAGACCTCTTTGACCTTGGATTGGAAAAGAAAGACCCTGTTCGAGTGGAGGTTTTGCGCAGACTCTCTCTGTGTATTTGGTCTCTGTGTATTGACGGCAAAATGTCTTCTTACAGCACATATTTTTTCACTGAGAAGTATCCTGCCTGACTCTCCTCCTTCTCTCTCTTCCCTATTTCGTGTGGATCCGTCATTAGCAGTCGGCCATGTTGATGTGAGCGAGTCTACTGACGATGACATCATGGAAAGGTCTCTCTCTCTCTCTCTCTCTCTCTCTCTCTCATTGCTCCACAGGGGAGTAGCAAGTTGCGTTAGCACTCCGTTTCCATGTCCTCCCTCCTCTCTCTCTCTCTCTCTCTCTCTCTCTCTCAGTTGAGCATCCCGCCATGTCCCTCTTGTTTACTTCTCAAGCTCTCTGATCCCTCTCACTCTTTTCCCCCATGTGATCTGTGGTCTCTCTCTCAAACACTGACTCTCTGCTCCTGCACTGATTAGTGTTTGCACTACGACAGTCTACAGGGCCAAGCCGCTAAACCAAGTTAGTTCAGCTCAGTAAAGTGAGTCACTGATCAAAATCCAAATTTAGACATGTATTTAGACTGTGTGTGTGTGTGTGTGTGTCTGCGTGTGTGTGTGTGCCTGTGCGTTCAATAAACCCCAGTTCCAGGCCTCTGAGTCGAAGCTCATTACGTTGTAAGTGGGCAGTGATAGCAGCGCTGAATGGGCACGCTTGTATGAGATAAGCAGAAGAATGGCAAATAACGTTAGTTTCCTCCCACCTCCCCACCCCCAT
>OMKP01090360.1:0-10241 GCA_900302375.1 Bathygadus melanobranchus | reverse complement strand
TGACCTCCTACACACACACACACAAATAAACACAGGCACAGGCACAGCAGAGGCATTGGCACCCTCCATGCTGCATGAATGCCACTACACCTGCTGCCATTTGCCAACAATTTTGTTGTTTGAGCTCGGTGTCAACACTGAAATCTGCCACACACAAAGCACAGAGGACACATCCAAGAACCCCCGCCCCCCTCCACCCACACGCACGCACCCACACACACGTGCACGCGCACACGCACGCATGCATTATTTTATCTCCCCTGATTATCTTGCCCTGGTGCTGCCGAGTGTTGGAAGGAGTTTTGACGCAATTTCTTTGAGCACAAGCAGTAGCCTTGGGAGTCCATAGTGAATGATGCCAGCGCAGGCTTCACGTGAGCCCATCTAGTCAACCCTTTGAGGTCTCTTGAGGGCTGTGCTTAGCAAAGACCCTTTGTTACCCCACTTGTAATGCCTAATAAAGTTCCTCATCTAATGACGGGTGGAGTGGGGAACTTTTTTGTTGCTTTCAAGTCCATTTAAAGCAGGGGTGTCAAACTCGTTTGAGGTGGCGGTCCATAAAAGACCAAATGTCACTTAATTGAGGCTGGACTAAAAAAACCCCACTTCTGATCCACTTGGAAATCTAAAATTCCTCACAAAGTTGACCGGTGTATTTGTCATAACCTTCCCTGTGGGTGTCGTCATGGCGACGAATATGATATTCTTTTGGCACGAGGCATGTTGGGTTGACTTCAGTGAATAAATATTTATCCCTCCAAACAAAACAAAAAACTCTAGTGTGACGAAAAAAACGATTTTACGAAGTTATTTTGGGAATTACAACAACAAATGTATTATCAATTTGATGTACCCGTTTTTCTACTCGGATGATGTACTGATTAAATGTACTGAACTGCTTTTGTCAGTTGTGGGAAAAGAAATGTATAGCATATTGTATTATGTTGCCCCAGGGCTGGATTGAATGTGTGACACCCCTGATTTAAAGAGTGCAATCACATGAGGTGCCATTCTATGGCTAAGCATGGTCCCTTGCAAAAGACACTCCCGTTTCTATCCATATGCAGTTAATGCCACCCAAAAGAATCGCCAAAGACGTCACGAAAAAGATGGTGCCAGAATGTTAATGTCACCACCGCAGGTAAATGGACTGCATTTATATAGCGCTTCACATTTGCCTCACATTCACCCATTCATACACCGACGGCGGTGTCAACCATGCAAGGTAGCTCGTTGGGAGCAGTTAGGGTTAGGTGTCTTGCTCAGGGACACCTCGACAATTAGCTAGGCGGAGCCGGGGATCAGAACCAGCAACCTTTCGGTTGCATGGACAACCGCTCTACCCGCTGAGCTACTGTCGCCCGCAAGTGTTCCATTACTGTTTAAAGAGACACTGACACCCATTTTGTTCAGGGCAACTCCACTTTTGTGGCGCAGGTTAGAAACATGGTGGAAACACTGGGCTGCGCTAGAGGAGTCTTCCCGTGCAGCATTGTGTAGGATGTGCCCTTTACTTGACTACTCCTGTCTATGACTCTTGTGTATGATATCGCAGCGGCTGCTTAGATGAAGCAGTGCCACGAGTCAAATAACAAACGTCAACATGTTTGTTGAGATCTGTGGTGGAAGTAACTTTGCCCTGCGAAAAGTACTGAGCTGCGGCATCAAGACTTTCCTGGATGAGCTCCTGGAACTTCCTGGTGGCTCATTCCAAACATCTTTTGAATCAATGAATAAATACATGATAAATGCACTTGCTACGCGCAGTAAAAGTAAAATGTGAAATCTTGTCACCATCACGTTTATCTCGAAGCTGAAGGGTTTCTTGGTTGACAGGGAGATTCTGCAGGTTCCAAAGGGTAACGATTAGCATTAACACGCTCCGTCTCACGCGCGTTACGCCCAAGCCAGGAGCCAGTCAGATCCCCCTACTTAAACCTCTCAGCTGGTCCCGGTCCGGCCACTCCCGCTTGGCCACTAGTCCACATCAGACGCTGTCCACCACATGTTTGACAGCCCACATCTGGGCAACCGCAGACCTAGGGGCTAACGGCTCCCCACCACCCCATCACACACACACACCGACCACAGTAAACAAACTACAGAGATCGGTACAGGCGGAGGGATGAGGAAATATTCAAACCGCGAGGTCATAAAGCCTTTTGCGGTGCTGTAGTAAGGCGAGAGTTGATAAGCGGTGATGGAGGGTGTGCGGCATGCGAGTCGGGTGGGGGTCTAAGTGCCGCGCACCCAGAGTGCTGATAAACAACCCAGGAGCCCTCGGACCCCAAGTGCAGTTTATTGTGGTCTTATCTACAGCGATAATTGGCAACGCTGTGGGGTCCGGTAATGAGGGATGAGTGGGAGGTAACCTTATATAAAAAAAAACCCTGGCCCTGGAGTCAGATCAGATAACGACGGGAGTCAAATGTGGAAACGCTTCTTCTTCTGCTTCTTCTTCTTCTTCTTCTTCTTCTTCTTCTGCTTCTTCTTCTTCTCTCGCTCTTACTGCATTCCAGAAATGTGGTCGGAGATTGTGTGTGTGTGTGTGTCGTGATTCAGTATTCTATAGTCAGGGGAACAATATAGAAATTGTTCGATTCCATACACAGGCAGTCTTTGGTTTTGATTGCCTGCACGATACACCGAATATGCTTCATAATGCGACATATCTAGAAGATAGCTCCATGTGCAGTGTATCGCATCCTAAGCTTTGCTTTGGTCAAAAAAATAAAATAAAGTCTTTGCTTATCAAACAGTGAGGAAGTGCAGAGTGAGGAACATCGTCGCTTGTGTATAATTAACATTTCTGATCAACACCTATGTTCCACTTTGAATGTCAACGAAATTGCTGCTCTAATAATTGTGTGCATCCAATAATTGTGTGCGTGTGCGTGTGCGTGCGTGTGCGTGTGCGTGTGTGTGTGTGGGTGCGTGGGGGTGTGTAACGACATGCAGTAAATGATAAATGTCTCTTTCTCGTACTTTCTCTCTTGCTTTCCCTTTCCCTGTACATTTTCCTTCTCACTCTATTGCTGCCCTCTCTCTCTATCTCTCTCTATCTCTCTCTCTCTCTCTCTCTATCTCTCTCTCTCTCTCTATCTCTCTATCTCTCTCTCTCTCATTTCCCATTTGGGATCTACAGTGTTTTTTCAGTGTGTGGGGAGGTGTTGAGGTTGGATGTGAGTGGGCACCCAGACAGATACGTTTCTGACTGATTACAGGGCAGATAGCGGTGCCTTCCAGCCAGGCCCTGGGCTGTGCTTTTCTTTATCTTTATTTTAAGAGTGCACTTACAGCTACAAGCAACACACACACACACACAAACACATAAACACACACATCACACACACACACACACACACACACACACACACACACATAAATTCATACACGCACACACTGGCATGTGTACAATGAGGCTAAAAGCATAGATCACCACCTCAACACACACATTAGAAGAGAGTGAAACAGCAATATATTGCTGATGGTACAGTAAGATTTGAATAGAACAAGTTTCAAGCACTCATAATTGCTAGGTTAACCCTTGCTGGTAAACTGCAAGATAGCTAGGATAAGATGCTACACAATGCTAAGTACTATTTTTAAGTGCCGGGACATAGGAACATACAAGTACGTGCTAGGGATCCAAGAGGGGATGGGGTGTAAGGAGGGAAGCTATGTAGAGTCCAGTTGAACTCTGAACAGGTGAGTCTTGAGTCTCTTGAGGAAGCTGATGACTCTGCTGTCCTGACATGGGTCGGGAGCTCGTTCCACCACTGCGGCGCCAAAACAGAGAAGAGTTGCGACTTGGCAGAGCAGCGTTTGCTTGCTCTTAGTGATGGTGGTACCAGCCAACCAGCTGGGGCATGGGGTCTGACTAGTGCTTGGAGGTAGGTGGGGACAGTTCCACTGACAGCCTTGTAGGCCAGTACCAATGTCTTGCATCTTATGCAAACACACACATAGACCCTCATGTACACGTACACACACACACACACACACACACACACACAGAGAAGCTACAGATCTAATCTTCATGATAAATAGTAGTAAATATAGAAAAAGATAGTAACAGTGGTGTGTATTTCAGCTAATAAATATTGTACACATACAACCCCACCACCACCCGTCCCCCAACTCCACCGAAACAGGACTGAAGTTATGAGTTAATAGTATATTTTCAGAGAACTATTTTCTTTATTATCCCGAGCCACATCTTTTGGGAACACTGTTTTGCTGCTAATGAGACATTTGTGAGAAAAAAATGTTTTTGTTATCCTGACAGATCTGCCCTTTTGTCCTGTCATCGACGGCGTGGGTGAAAAAAACAAAATAAAGGAACATGAGACACAATGACAAAGACATTTTGTCATGTGTTTGGCAAACAGCCACTTTCCCTGGTAGACGGTCCCTGGAACCCATTAAGAAAGGAATACATTTCCTCACCTGCTGTTGTCAACTGCCACTAGATATGTGTCTAGACAGCATGACCAAGAAATTATTAAATCATATCATATAAATCATTTTTCTCATTTCAAATATTTTCACATTGTGTCTTTTTGGTTTATGTATCTGCCTTGTGGTGGGAACACCAACCGTTGCTATACCTCTGTGTGCTCTGTTGAACATCACTCATCAGTTCCAACGCCAGATATGTGAACAGCCAAGATGATATATTATGTGTCAATAACCTTCTAATAAACGTAGAGACTAATTCACACATAATCAACCTAAGACAAAGCTTTGTTGACAGCACTAGTTCCCTTTAAGCTAACTCTAGCTAAGTCTTTAAACTCGACGTGTTTCATTGACTTTGAGGGAGACCGTCGGGGTTTCAGGTTTGCTATCAGATCACCTAGACTCACTCAGATGTTGAAATACAGCAAAATAACAAACACTCGCTTATGAAGCAATAAAAAAACTTACCATTTGTATCTCGCCATCTAGGTTTCCAATTTCAACACTGCACCTGCATTTTACAAAATACAAAATGAACAAGCGATCATTGAGTCATACAACCACAAACTTTGTGCTGCTTTGAAAAATGCCATCGACACAGTTTTAAGCGAGCTCATTAGTTGACTTGCATTCCTCATATTTCCTATGAAGTCCAGCACCAGTCGTCAGTGTTCACCTAATGACCCTCCCCTGTTGTGATACATCTTCCAATAGCCACAAGGTGCTTCTATAGGTCCTTTAAAAAAATATACCCAAAGCTGACACCACAAAATGAAATGCATAATAAAATCGCTATCAATAATTCAGTGGCAACAGAAACGGAAGCTCCGTTGCCCTTTTATTATAACAAATGACCCCCACTATATTTTACCATAATTTTATACGGTGATAGCCTTTGTAACATGGCACATTGCATTCCATGGACCAATGGTCCAAGCGGGCTGATTGGTTGGTGAAAATTCCAGCACGGTGAGCTCAGTGCAATTTGTTTAAAGTTCAGGGACCAGCAACCCCGGGGGCAGCCCTTTCGACCCTGGTTTCGGGGGCCCACCGTTTCTGTAATTGATGGGGTAGTGTTGCATGGCTTTAATGGTCCTAGTGGTTAGGGTGTCTGGCATGAGTGCACATCATGCCAGGATGAAAGTACTTGGGGGTTGGGGATACATAGTGCCGACATTACATATATAGTACATACAGTATATAGCGATGTGCAACAATTTTAACCTTGGTCTCTTGATAAACCACTTGGAAGTAAATGTTCAAATGGAGAGCGCTCTGCGGCCGTCTCAGTGTACCTTGTTTATGGATGTCCTCTTTATAAGCTATGATTGTTTCCCTTGTCAACTGCAGACCCAAGGAAAAGCAGGTCTTTGCAAAACTGGGTTGTTTGTGGCTTCTGGCAAGGTTGCCTATTGTCCCCCCCTGAAAGTTTCCTTGTGTTCGACGTGCGCAGATAATTGCCCAGGAACTCGTCCGTTATCCTGAATGTTGTAGCTGTCCGGGGGCTCAGACAGCATTTGAGGTCATTACCAATCTCTAAGAGAAGACTTCTGTGATAACGGACAGGATGAAAAAATAATATATATACAGTATATATTACTGCTCACTGGAACCATTGAGCCTCTTAGGAGTCTGAGCAATTCTATTGTTTTGTGTTCTTTTTTGACAATTGTTTTAATGAGAAAGAGCAGGCATGTTATTAACCAGGGCTAGGATGGGCGAGTGCCTCAGAAAGGTGCTTTGTGAGGTGGGACTGGAGGTGGTGGGGGGGCAGCAATGATGAAAATGCTTGCCACATCGGGTTTGTCAACAGGAAGGCCTGGTTGGAGAAGAGAGGGGAAGAGGAAGGCTCTGGCGCGTTTGGCATCTCTGGGGGCATGGGAAGTCTGTCACTTTGATCAACTCAGACACGAGGCAACTTGACTTGGAAATGGAACCGAAGATTCTCTGTGTCTTTGAAACTCTTGGGCTCCCCGGGATTGAGTCAAGTGGCACGTCACGGCAAGAAATACTAATAGAAAAAGGGAAAGAAAGAAATGGTGTGTATGTCCACTTGCCAATTTTCCGCACGAGGTACAACAGAAAGGTCTCGTTTTCAAAACATGCTTTTGTTCCTTGGTCTCTGACTCTCTTCCTTCATTCTCCTTGCCGTCTTGCTCTGTCTGTCTCTGCTCTGTTTTTTTTCCCTCGCTACCCCACGGGAACACAGGACTTGTCAAGCCATGTAAAACTCAAAATCCCTGACATTACGGCACCGTTGCAACTCGTGGGGGTCCTTTTGAAGTCATTAACAGGCAATGGCTCAGAGAGCGCAATGTCACTCGCAATTCTTCAGTCTTCTAGACAATGCAAGATCTGAAAATGTCTGTAATAGCAGTTTGGATCAAAATACACATGGGGAGGTTGCAGAGAAAAAAAGAGAGAAAGTGTGGTAGCATGTGGTGTAATCCCTTTGATAAATCTACCACACATCCTCATGCACACACACGCACGCACACACACACACACACACACACACACACGTGCCTAACATAAATCTAATTTCAATTTACGGTATGATAGTAAGTGCTAGCTGCAAACGGACGTGAAATAACGCTAATAATTATTATTTATGTTAATCAGTATAGCATTAGCTGTACTAAGTGCCTTGGGAAAGTCTCATGCCAAGAGACTCAGCGAGCCAACGTTTTTCCAAGGGAAAAGGGAGCCAAGGGATCTTCCTAATGTGTGTTTCGGAAGTGTTTGCGTCGGCCATGGAAGTACCAGCTCAAGTTGTCTGAGGGCCCTTGCCCCTCACCCCCACACCACGTTGGCAGCATGTATTTCAAACTGTGTTACCCAGCCAGACTATCTGTGTGTACATTCACTGATTGCTCCTCTTCGGATGATTGCGTTTGGTTCACCTGAGCTCCTCTCTCTGTGTCGCTCTTTCTCCTTCTGTCTCTCCCTCGCTCCCTCGTGCTCTGCCTCACTCTCTCCCTCTCTCTCTCTCTCTCTCTCTCTCTCTACATGAGTAATGGAGAGAGGGAGAGAGAGAGGGGGAGATAGAAAGTGCCTCAATAAGTGGAAGAAAAGGTCACTGAGTTAAAAGAGAGGGAGAAAAAAAATCACCCAGCAGAATAAATTAAACGCACACTTGCATGTCCCCATATACCTGAGGAGCAGAAGGTGAATAAAACAGTGCTGTGGCCAAACGCCGCCCATATTTGCCCAGCTACGCAAACACTACGGTTCTAGAGCAGTTACTATGTTTAATATCTCCCGGTCCAGATACACAGCGCTTCCAGTCAGCGTCAACCTTGTGAGTTTCAGAGCCTAGTGTTGCACAAGGCCGGCCCGTATCTGTGGACACATGTCAACTCGTAGCCTAGAATGTTCTCTGTCCCCTGGGATGCCAGCGTTTGGTGGCTGACGGTGGAATCTTTTTATTCATTTTCATTGGAATGGTCCGTTGGCCGGGCGTTGTGGTAATAAGTATTGTTGTTGGACCGCAATTCTGTTCTAGCACTGAAATGTTTCATAATCATAGGCTGTAGAAGAAGCTGATGTAGTCGGCGCCGTTGCCTTGTTTCTTTGCAACCGGCGGACGGAAGTGACGAGAGGGTGGCGTGTCTTTTAGTACAACCCAACACATGTTTAGGCCACCAAAATGTAACAACTAGCTTTCATGAACTGAAAACACAGCGAAAGGTTCAAAAGTTCTAAGACGAAAACACGGACAACATCCAAAAGCCAGTTCACGGCTATTTAAATGGACAGCAGATTGCTGTGAAAATAATGTTGGAGTTGAACATAAGAAGCTCAGTATCTGACTGACTTCCATCCCTTGTAAAACAGTAAAAAAAAGTAGGGTATCTGTATATTTTTATACAGCCTCTCTGACTCCAGCGTGTGTTGAGGGAAACAGATTTCCATCCTGTCCCTTATGGTGTGTTTGTTTATTAAGATTAAGTACTTATAATTATAATTAGATCTATAGTTACTGCTTCTAAAAGTGGTCCAACAGCAACGCAGTTCTAAAAGCGATGCATAAAAAGATATTCCTGTGTAAATGATATGAGGCCGTATCCTTCTGCATGTATTTTTAATGCTGAGGAATGGACAGCAAGTGTAGCAAGGTGTGTGAGAGAGAGAGAGAGAGAGAGAGAGAGAGAGAGAGAGAGAGAGAGAGAGAGAGTACATGACTGTGCACGCAGTGTCCATATGGCAAGGAGCGGCTATTAGAGTAATATCGAGGGGTCAATGCTATGGTGGGTATTATGAACGTACTAATAATAAGTAATACTAAATCCACGAGCAGCACCGGTTATTTAATCAGCGCCGGCGCTCTGCTCTTCCCTCTGTGCTGGCATTATTTATTTGTTTCATAGCCTTCGCGAATCGGGGGGCTGCCAAAGGCCTCGAGGCCCGCTTGCCCTCGTATGCAACTTTGAGGCGTTCGTAGTGCCGTGGACGAGGTGGAGAGACACGGGAGACGTATGGGGGGGGGGAGCCCCTGAGAGAGACACAGTTATACTCTAATCAATGCAGTGTCAAAGTGGGATTGGTATACCGAGGTATGTGTGGTGTGTGTGAGAGTGAGTGTGTGAGCCTTTTTGTGCGCGCGTGTAACTCGCTTGGATTTGGTATAGCTTCATTTGTGTGTGTGTGTGTGTGTGTGTGTGTATTGTACGGATGATATGGCCTGCAAGTGAAATGAAAAACCAAAATCTTTAGACAAACGAGGATATTCTAGTTGATGTATTGAATTTTGCCAACCATACCTCTAAACCTTGAGCCCTTGGGTTACATTCAAAAGTGGAAATATATAGACACTATTTTTAACAGTATAGTCAGCGTTATGGAAATGCACTTTTGTTTTTTTTGTTTACTGGGGATACATTCAATATATTTTTTGTCACGATAAACCCCCCCACCCCTGCCTTCTATTGATTTACATCACGATTGCTTTAATACCCCTCCTAGATCCCTCCGTCTCACTCTCTCTCTCTCCCTCCCTCCCTCTCCCTCTCTGTATATTGATGTGATCTGTTGGCAGTGTTGACATGCCAGTACAGCTTTTTATTTCCTCTTTGACTGCTGTAGTGTGCGAACAGTCGGCAACAGACAGTGGTGAAAACGCTAGCGTGGCATAGTGGTGAGCTCTCTCTCAGACACTTCCCTCTACTTAGCTGTCCTACAGTAACTGCTGTGTCGTATATAACCAAAGATGACTGCACACGTTGTTCAAGGCTGGCTGCCTTCATGCTGTCTGTATTAAGCCGTATGGAGCTGCCGTGGAGGTGAATGCACACACACACACGCACACACACACACGCACGCATGCACGATACACACATAAGCGCAACACACACACACACACACACACACACGCACGATACACTCATAAGCGCAACACACACATACACGCACAGTCACACACACATAAGCGCAACACACACACACGTACGCACACACAGGCAGAGACAAACACACAGGGGCAGAGACACACACACAGAAGACACATGCACACACATGCGCAAACACATGCACACACACACAGGTCACACATGCAGGCACACGCACACATACACAATATACTCAAGTGCAATACACACACACACACACACACACACATACACACACAGACAGGCAGATACACACACACACACACACACACACACGCACTTATTGACATAAATCCAGTAAGAGCTAAGTGGATCTGTTGGCAGGGAGCTGGAAGGACCTCAGCAGGGAGTCGGACACATGAATACATTCATATGAACATATGAATACACTAA
>OMKP01090359.1:0-12536 GCA_900302375.1 Bathygadus melanobranchus | reverse complement strand
CCTTTGACATATGCAGATGTTGTGAGGTGTAATTTGAAAACTAAATCATCAGAGGATTCCATTAAAGAGAAAATGAGTCATACTAGATCACCTTCACCTGGATTGTATTCATCAGACAATGAGGATAAACAGGAATTACTTGGCAATTGGGTCAACGAGTTGAGACCTCACTCCCCTGAATCTATTGCATCTAAAGATGAGTTCAGATCCCTTTCCCCTGACTCCCTGTTCCCCAATTCATACCTCAGTGCTGTGGGTATGATGATGAGTACTCAGCAAATAGAGCATGTTCTCCAGTATCAGCAGCTTCAGATTGGGAATGTAATGATATTCATATTGAATATCTATTCAAAGAGATGAGGTCCGATTCTCCAATGTCAATTCTATCTGACTTTGAACTGGAACATTTGTTTGATAGCAGGCCCCTGTCTCCAGAATCAGTATCTCTAGATTTAGATTGTTCCAAGGTTCAGAACTGGTTAGACGAGTTGAGACCATCCTCCCCAGAATCAGTTACATCTCTTGAGCAACATTGTGTATGGTCTAACAATACCTTTGTCCCAATTGAGTATCAACATTGTGACTATTACTTACGATACTCTGAAGGGAGACGTTCATCATCTCAGTCAATGTCATCAGACCCAGAGTTTTGTGGCTATTGCCTTGAATAGTTACTTGATTAATACAGACCCGATTCACCTGACTCATTTACATTTCATATCAAAGATCAAGAAAAAGATTTTTCTTTAACGAGTATCAGGCTTGACATAGCTACAAAACCTTTGACATATGCATATGTTGTGAGGTGTAATTTGGAAACTAAATCATCAGAGGATTTCATTGAACCGAAAATGAGTCATGCTATTGTCGCCCTTTTAACATTGATGTGTTATTTTGTAAAATGTGTTGGTATTGTTTATATATTGCTCTGATTATAGCAATATGTGGAATTGAACTAGCTGTTTTAGCTATTTTACCTGGGGCTTTAAATTAGTTGCTGTAAATTGCTGCTGTATATAGTTTTTGTATTCAGCAATGAGCCACAATAATGCCAAACTTTCTTTGGGCTTGATGATGATGTCTGAAATCCCATTTGGAACTTCTGTATTTTACCATGGCAAAAGGCTTGCTGCTCAAACAGTGTTCACAGCTGCAGCAGGAAACCAGGATGGAGGAGGTGTAAAGAGGACATCACCCGGGAGCATCAGTCTCCCGACCTGATGTTTTAATTCAATCAATATATCTGTTGGTGGCAGACAGTAATTTATCTATTCATTTACATTTACATTTAGAGTATTTGGCACTTTTATCCAAAGCGACTTACAAAAAGTAACACATTTGTCGGATGGTACAGTACAATTAGAACAGAACAAGTTACAAGCATTCCTGGTTGCCAGGTCAATAGAACAAGTTTACAAGCTTACAGTTGCTAGGTTGACTCCTTACTGTACAACAGCAGGTAGCCAGGATAAGATGATACACAAGATAAGTTATATTTCAAGTGCCGGGACACACCAGCATACAGGATCCTACAAAGAGACAAGACATACAAACATGGAAGTGCTAAGGATCACTTAATCTCTACGGGCCAAACAGGTGCTCAAGCCCACTTTTAGGTCTATCTATGCACATCCATGAACGTTTAAATCTTAACTACAGCACCTTTAAATATGCAATTCTAGTTTCTAGTCTAAATATATATTGTAATTGACATGGCCCATGTCAATCACTATATGCTAAAATTATAGTCTTTAAAAAAACTCGGTTGGGATTATCATAACCAGTTTGATGCCACCATCTGACCCTTTAGGCCATCGTAGAATTAATCTGAAAAGTTTTGAAACTTTTAAATATCCACTTTGTTCCTGTGAATGTGGCAATGATGACAATGACACATTATCTTTACCTGTAATATTTCTAGTTAGTATATCGGCCCCTCTGTCTTGACATTGAATTCTCCATCTATCCTTTCAAGCTTCATTTTACTTTCTAACAAATCATTATTTAGGTTTTATGGTATTGTTGAGTTTGTGTGGTTGGTGTCTGATTTAAGCGGCCTCCCCTGGCCCAAGTTAGATTCTGGGGATGGGTGGGGCTGCACACCTGTGATGCATTGGCTAATCAATGCACACACGTTAAACCAGCCGTCACCAAACATACACTTGAGGAGAGCACTAACATGTTAGCATTGCTCTGCCTACAAACCATTCTTCATACTCTGCAATATACCGGTGTGGCAGTTTCGCCTACCACACACCACATAAGGGTTCCCCAAGGAGCAGGACACAGGAAGATGGGGAATAATCTGGTTTATTGTAAGTTTTGAATTGAAATGAACAGTGCAGTTGGTGACTAGCTAGCATGCTAGCGCTCTTTTCTGAGCGTGTGTGGTGGTGGCTGGTCTAACCTGTGTGCACTGATTAATCAATGCAACACAGGTGTGCAGCCCCACCCAGCCCCAGACTCTAACTTGGGCCAAGTGAGGCAGCTTAAACCAAGCCACCAACCACACACACTCCACAACCAGTTTATTAACCGCAGGTATTTTTAACATAATTGAGCCATGCAAAAAACTATGCAATAAAATCCTATACAACCAAAATAATGATTTGTGAGGAAGTCAAATGAAGCAAGTACCACACATATGTTATGATGGATATGAAAGCTATATTTCATACTGACCTGTTGGGAAATAATTTATAATAAACATTTTACTCATTTTCTCACCCTTGACAACCAAATGAATAGTGATACCGTATGTTACAGAATGTCACAATGAATCTTTCATGGTAAGAGTCTCTTACTATATACTACTCTTACAATTTAACATTGGACCCATGGCCACCTTCTCGGATTGAAATAGTACATTTGCTAAGATGCCCCAAGTCAAGCCAGAGAATTTAGATGAGATGAGCATATGACTTCAAATAGCGTCATCAGTTGAGGCATCTGCCATCTGAACTACAGCTGGACTTCACTCACGTGTATGGAGGATGTTGGCCATTATTAAACTCAAGGAAATTGAGAATCAAGAAAAAGAGAAGAAAACAGGAATGGGAATACCCTTGTTATGCATGAATGGACAAAACATCTATTAATGTCCAAGACTAAAGATTTCCCAAGTTGTTGTTTTGCAAGAACTGAAAAGAAAGCTTATAAAAGATGAAGAGAGCAAACGTTCATTCCCGGTAAGACAAAAGCAAAGAATGATTTTCTAAAGTAACAGTGATGATGTGTGAATTTGACTGGGCATTTGACTCTAGCTTCAACTAATTCTAATGCTAGTAGCTTGACTGCAGCATGTCTATATTGGAGAAGTCTCATGAAGAACTATTGTCTTAACACCACAGGTGTCCATCATGGTGTGTGACAGTATTATCATGTGTAAACCTGTAATGCTGTAATTCTGTAAGGCTGGGTAGTATTTGCTGTTTTGATTGAGTGTTGGTTGGTGTGCTGCTTTCAAACAAGTGTAAAATGCTATTACTTGTGTGACTTTTAATTTAATAATTTCATGTTCATGTTCAATTTTCATGTTTTGTTTTAATTTTACTCAAAATACATCCTAAAATATTTCCTTTTACCTAATTAGTGTCCAAATATAGAAACAAGGCTTGCATTTGACTTGTGAGCTTGGCTGTGGGTGTACATGCTTAATAAAAATACACAGGCTGTTTTAACATGCAACATTAGCTGAGATATAACAGCAGAAACATATAAGCCTATAATATATAACATATATACATCAAGATGCAAACTGTATATGTCATTTCATTGTCATTTCATATTTGTTTATTTTTTCCATTCCACTCCATCATCTCTTACAGGTCTCAACAGGGTCATCAGTAATGAGAGACCATTCACAATCATCAGAGCATAACAGTGTTTTATACGAGAATCAACTCTCGCCAACTGAGATGCCATCACATGACACACATGAGATAGTCAAATCGCTTTCCACTGAAAGTAAATCTGCAAGTACCATTCAACCTGCTGTGAATTTAGCAAGTGATGTCAACTCGCCTCAGGAGAAGGAGGATGAACAACCACCAAGTCCTGCATCAAGCTATGAGTTCAGCACAAATGAGGAAACCCCAATGGGCCCAGACCTCCTTAGCCATATGCCTCAACATAGTGCTGGTGAGGATCATGATGATGATAAAGTAGTCTTGTCCACAGAACAACCTACACCACCAAAGTCCAGCTCACCTCAGCTTGACCAGCTGCTGTCTGACTTGGAATTTAAACTTAAATTAAGACCTGAAACTCTTGACCTACAAGCATCCATATCCAGCGATGAAAGTCCCGAAGCTGACCAACAGTATGTTGAGTTTGATGACATTTCAGTAGGAGATGAATTCCCTGGAGAAGACCGCAGAGACAGTGAAGGCAGCATATCATCTGTTTTACACAAGCAGGTTCCAGATCAAGTTCTAGATCAATCGACCACACAAGACTCCACCCTTGATAGTTTTCCCAGTGAGGCTGGAAGGGAAGTACCTAGTTTCACTCCTGATCTAATGATAATCTCATCAGAAACAGGTCTAGTTACAGCGGAAGAGGTCCATTATCTTAACTTGGAGCAAAGTGATTCCATAAACACTAAAGAAGTTTTGGCATCATCGCCTATGAACAGCCAATCAGAAGGGGTATTCCCATCAATCCTGTGTGATGTAAGTGCTGCTGAACTTGTCCCCTCAGTAACATCCCTAGATTATGTAGAAATGACTGAGGAGTACGGAACTGACCTGCCTGCTATTAACGAAGAAGATGAAGAAGAAATATTTGAGATTGATGGTGAAATGGAATCATTGGGTGAATCCACTATACCACTGAATCATTCGAATTTTAGTGCTGAAGAATCACAATGTACTCGAGACCAAGTACCACACATGTCGGAGATGACTTCAACAGAAACTACAGAGACTGGGGATTTCTCCTCTCCGTCTCCTGCTGGTTTTACTTCCCAAACAACTGAACCTGTAACAGTTAACAGACACTCACACTTTGAGGAACTGACACCTTACACCTGTTCAGGTACCCCACTTTCCTTAATCAAGGAAGAAAACCTTTCTACATCTGAATCTCCAACTGAGATTGGAGCAGAGAAAGCCTCAGCTCTCAATGAGGACTTCAGCTTCCTGTCAATGCCTGAAGAGATATACATCCCAAAACCTCAGACCTACACAGATGTTGTGCATGGTGTCTTCCATGCCACAAACTATGAGGACTCGGATCCAGATGCTTACTTTGACTGCCAACAGGCCTCCTCTGAATCATTAGAGATTGAGGCTGGTGATGCTAGGAGAGAGAGTAGGTCACAGAAAATACAGCCCGATGATCATTCCAATTGGGGAAGAACAGACAAACAAAAAGTTAAATTTAACGACTCTGCTATTCGAAAATATGAGCCGATGGTCATGTCTTCCGGGAGTGAAGATTATGAAGATGCATCGTATGTGTATGAGCCTTCTGAGGAGTATGTAGAGAGTGAGGAAATAGTGCACTCTCACGATTCTAACAATGAAGATTCTACATTCTATGAAGCTTCACAAAAACTTCCTGCTTGGGGAGGGCGAGAGTGTGTTGAAGATACATCTCTGGCAAGGGTAAGATACAATTTGGAAAGTCCTGCTAACCTGCAAAATCCCAAATACCTGCTCCAAGGAATGGCTGCTTCAATATAACTCTCTGGCATCCTGAGCGTGACCCTAAACACCTTTAACCCTGTTATGTTTGCTTTGTTGATGAACTCGTGGGCCTACTAACTTTTTGCATGGTGTTTGATCTAAATATTGACATATTTTACTCTTTTTTGTTTCACCGCCCTGTACAAGTCTCTTGAATATCACGATTATGAAAAAGTGGGCAGATTGTATTGTTGGCCAATTAGAGGACAGATTATTCATATAAACGTATGCATGATATGCTTTATAAAACTGGGCTGTGATAACACGCTTTTTTTGGAGATTGTCATTATACTCTGTATACATACATATATACATATTATTGTTAATAATTCATAAACAATGCTAAATCTGTGTTGCCTGGTTAGGAGATCGCTGATGAACTTGGAACAATATCAGAAAGTTCTGATGAGGAATTTCTGACAACAACAATAGTGCGAAGAGTTGTTATTCAGGTACCAGTTTTAGCATGGGCTGATGGTTTGCTGTGAAAGAGTATATAGAGTACGTCCACTGTTACATCAATGTGTTTCCATGGAATTTAATTTCCTCTAACACCATTTTTTGTGGATACTCTGCAGGAGGGTTGTTTGTATCTGGCCACTGTCATGTGCCATACAAAGATAATGGAGGTTTCTAAGGACTTAGTCGTGTGTGGATGTATTTTCACTAACTATTTTCCTTGCCTTGACTTGTTTTTTGCCTCTTCTTTGCCTCTTATGAGATGTCAAGATATAACAGAGTGTAGCAGACGCTGGCTGGGACAGTTTGACAACAGAGCGAGGCAGCACAACATTTGAGTCACTGACGTCCTTTCATTTTGTCTCCCCTTTAGGCTGATGAAATCCCCAAGCTCCCTCAGTCTTCTGTGACAGAAGAGAAGTACATGGATGAAAATGGACATGTGGTCAAAAGGGTAATGCATTTTAATTTAAAACATGAGTGCATACTAATAATGCACCAAGACTGCGCCAATGTGTTATAAGCATCAAACCCCATCAATGTTGTAAATTAGAGTTCATCAATTCATGGTCTGATCAATCGATAACACCTTTCCCCAGGTGACACGTAAGATTATTCGTAAGTGTGTGTCTGCTGATGGCATGGAGTGTGGGGAGGTGGTAGGAGCACCCCAGGGAGACAGCGACTCCAGGGTGCTGAAGAGAACACTGCTCAAAAGCGAAGGAGACCAACCCGAGGTATACACGTGTGTGTTTGTGTGTCTGCATGTGAAGTGAACCTGTTAATCGCCAACGCCTTTTTGTATCAGAAAAGGAAATTTGATAGACGGTCTCATAGAAAATATATAAATATGAACATAACCAAAACTACGATCCACCAATACCATTGCACTGTAACACGGCCTCCAGGTGACCTTCTCTGAGCACCGAGCTATGGCCGCAGAGGAGAGTCGGGTCAGCGGCGCTGAGCGAGCCAAGGTGGGGATGAGGGGTCGCCACGGTGACTCCTCGTTGGTGTCTGACGTCCCCTCAGCTCAGGTAATGTTTTTACATTACATTTACATTTAGGCCATTTGGCAGCCGCTGTTATCCAAAGCGACTTGTAATGTGACTCCAAACAGGTCCGTCGTCACGTGATCTACTCCCCACACGACTGGATACGGTCACGTCATAATGTTGACATATAGCGTTACTGTAGCATCCATTTGTTCCACGGGTAACGTTGAAAAGAATTTATTTTGTCTGTTTACAGAATCCTAAAATGAATTAAAAGTGGTTGTAAATCAGTCCATGGCTTTAAAGTTAACGTAAAACTGCTTATAAAGAATTGGTGAGGAAGATCATGGTCAAAACAGTGTTTTAACAAAGCTACCCGTTCTCCATCAAATGACCTTTGGCCTTTTATGTCACCTCAAACATGGCATCAAACGCAACATTAGGCACATGAAACATGAATATAATTCATAACTATGAATCCTAATCATCCAGGACCATATCTCAGTTCTATGTATATGGAGTTATGCTGGAGACATGTTGACCTTGGCTTGTTGCCACTCTGTCTGTATAGAGACTCCAGGTCATCGACAGTCCGACGCTGGGCACCTCTAACTATATAAATAGACAGTGATTCATTTGTGCCATCATGCTCACCATATGGCATCAACTACCAACTCCACTCTCTCCTGTGCCTCCTTCCTATGTAAAGCCTGTTTGACTGCATAAAACAGCTCAAATTGATAAGATGATGTGTCACCTGCTGTGAATATAGTAGCCATCTTTGGCTATAGTAGCCATATGGCCAGTGGCTAGCAGCTGTCAACTATTCTATGAACGGACCCCGCAGAATGGTTTATGGGCAACAAAAGGTAGCATGAAAATATTGTCATTGTCTACTTTGAGCTTCATTTCATTCAATGACTTTTGTACGATACAATTGAATGTAATGTTTGAGATGGATTTATCTTCCAGTTGGGCAGATGTCACAGATTATCTTCTTTGATTTTGTCCCACAGGCCCAAGGAGACATATGTGGTTTAATAAAAATAGAGATTCCTGATGTGATAGAGAGGGAGATTGTCAGAGATGACGGGACTGTGGTCCAGAGGTTTGTGTGGGCTCATGCACATGTGTGATGTTATGTGTTTATGTCATCTTTTTAGGGAAATCGGTAACATTGTCTCAGTTTAGTGCCAGTTGACACTGGAAACTCAAACACTACAGAGAATGTTTCACTTGACTTGGATTGTCCATAATACTTGGATTGACCAATACTAGTTTGCTGATATGCAACAGATAGACTGTAGATATGCACTGTCACCATGCCCTATGATTATTTATAAATGGGAAATGGATTGCATGTATATAAATAATATTTATAATGTTTACCTTTACTCGGATAGTCTATAGACTGATAGATTATAGATAGGCACTGTTAACTGTCACATTTGTGTAAAAATGCAAGTCAAAGTCAGGTGAAAATTCTGGAAATATGTCAAAATGGAGTTGATAGCACTTACCAAATCTCACAAGACACAAAGTTGAATCTTAACTGACACAAATGAGACATGTAACATGATATTCAACTGAAACATGTTTGAAGATGGATAGTTGCTATTCACTTGACATGTTCATTAAATAATGAAATTCAGTTAATAGTCAGATAACACTACATTTAATATATGTGGATATGTTTAGCTTGATAACTTTGTCAACTTTTGTGTCAACTAAACTGAGAAAAAGGTTGATACTCAACTGTGGACTATCCAGGTCAAGTGTTACCAAAATCTTTCCTAACAACTTTTAACAGAGTGTGTTACACTGTGTACAGAAATGTAATCTTACTTCCAGTGTTTATGTAATATGAAGATGCATGGCCAATGCTTCCTGTGTGTGGATGCCAAGGTATTACTACAAAGCACAATATCCTTAAACTTGGACTAACATACTTTCCCCTTATTTCTGTGTGGTGTATGATCCTCCCAACAAATGAAAATGACAATTGCACTATTCTAACATTCTTCCATATGGCCTTCCTGTTCTCCTTGCCTCCTCCCCAGGGCTCGGATGTATAAACCTCGCACCCAAAGGCGGACAGCGGTGAGGGGAAGCGGGTGTGGGACATGGGTGGATGACTCCAGCAGAAGATCCCGACCCCACGGTCTTCGGCCGCGTCTTCATCAGCTCATTCACCGCTTCCGCAAAGAAGGAGCAGAAGACGACTCGGATGACGAAGAGGAAGAAGAGGAGAAGAGGAAGATGTAGACCTCCTCCCATCTTCGCAGTTCTCACCAATTTTATTCATGGGCCTCATGCGTTGACACCTACCACAGTCTTCCTCCATGATGTTACCTTCACCATTCAGGATGTTTTCCCCACTTTGACCTCGTTTTTACCTCCACATGCTTGCTTTCCTCTCTTAAACTAAAGTATATTTTTATTGTATTTGTTATTACTTTATTTTTGTGACCAAAGAATGTCATGTTGTGATCATTTGGGCTGGATAGTTTATTTTTGTCTGTGGTAGAATCATTCAAAACAAAGCATAAAGCAAGATTTTAGATAGATATTTACAACAGCTATCTCACAAAGCTCTGACAGTAATACCAGAGAAGGCGACACACCCTGGGTAGTATGTGCTTGGACTTGGACAATATACCACACTGCACTGCCTCTCACCATACCACACGTTATTATAATTGATCTCAATCTATATTCCACTCACTGTAGGTTCTACTAGGATCTCCACATTTGTCTAGGGGTCAAGATGTCACCAAAACAAATATAACTTTATTGACATTTACATTCATATGTACTGCTGCGTGTGTTTTGTGTATGCTATGTGATATGTGTCTCTGAAGAGTATATATATATATATATATATATATATATATATATATATATATTCTAGAAATTACCAACATCTGTAGCCTATGGAATATTAATCACCCATGTAAAGTAGCTAGAGCAGGCATGACTAATCTAATCCAAATCTGACACTATGCTAAATAGCTAGACTGCTTCCTGGTTCTAGTAGTGGTGCCATGTTGCCTGTCTCTCTGCTGATGCTGTCTCCCTCTCATATGTCTTCTATCTGTGTCTGCATTTTGTTTTGTCTTCAACATATGAATGTTGTGGTTCAATCGGATGCGGTACATTGACAGCTGCGTCGAAAAGCATATTTTCTGAAAAGCAATTTTCTGTAAGCAGCTCTTTTGAAAATGTTTTATTTTAACATTCTTTTTTAACTGGAGTTAAGCATGAAAGATGATTAAGTTAAATATGTATTTTTATGGAGATATATTGTTTCCCTTCAATAGGTATTACTTAAATGATTGTTAGGATGAGCTTAAGTGTAGATTGTTATTAACTAGATTACTTGAAGTTGGCAATTTGTTAGTGGTCAATTGGCCCAGATAGTGTGGGACCAGGGTTTTTGTGTGTGGTATTCGCTTGCTTGTGAGTGGATCTGTTTTTATTTATTTCCAGGGGAAAAAAGGAAGAAACGCTAATTTAACACAACCACATTGCACTCCTGAATGTCAGAAAGGGAAATAGAACATCTTGAACAGAAAACAGGGTTGCAATGTTTAGCTGGATGGAAGGCCGAACACAGCATGTGGACACACCAACGTGTGTGTGATGCAGCCAGTGGAAAACATGTCTCTATTATCTTTGACAGCTTGGAGCCTCGCTACTGTATCTATCAACCTGTAATGTACTACTTCACTGTTTTCCTTTGAGTGTGATGTATAATAATAATGCAAAATGCTAACCTAGTGGGTGTTCACTGTGACTGGTAGGCTTTTCATTTTGAGGAATCAGCATCCAGTTTCTGTGGTGATCATAGTTCTATACATATATAATGGGATACATATATAAATATGAGGGCATGTGTTATTTTATCCAAACTGTAAAAGACAAATGCAAAATGGCTGCAGTCTGCAGTGTGTCTATGGCTGATCATGGCTGAGAATAAAGTGTACAACAAACGCCTGTGTTGTGGTGTCATCCATTTTAATATTGATTTACACATAACCAACGTAAATATATGCAATATTTAGGCTCCAATATGCATCTTGAAATCCATGTCAATGGACATAATGGCAATTGACACTTAAGCAATAGCATAGAGAGGGCGGAGTGGTATAGGCCTACGATGGCAGTGAGGTGTGTTCAGTGTAGGCACACTGTCCACCACAGTGGAGGTTCTCAAACTATTTAGCATACAACCCAAAAGTATGTTCCTGCAGTGGCGGAGGTTGACACATTTCTAAAACCCTAGTTTTCTTTTAAATGTTTATTCCACCCAAATATTACACTCTGTCTTGCAATTCAACTGTAAGAGTTGCATGTTAGGCAATTTGTGTAATTAGCACAATTAGGTAATTTTCAGGTAAAATAAAGATGTGATCATATGCCCTGTAGTCACTAGATGTCAAACAGATATTTGAAAGGTTGGAGAGAGGTTAGACAATAATGACTCTGGGGGCAGATTCAAGATTATATATAACAAAAATATATATACAAAACAAATGTACCATCCCACCCCATCCACATTATAATATCTGTTAATGTTAAAAAGGGATGTTTCAAATCCTTCCTCGACTTCTTTTCTTCTTTAACTTCCATGAAATCTGTAACCTGTCCGCTTGCTATTGTCCCCACTGCTCTCCTGAAGGAAGGACTTTCATTTCACTAGACACCCTGTGTGTATGTGACAAATAAAGATCTTGAATCTAAACGAACCAGTGACCTTCCGGTTGCCAGACAACCGCTCTACCCCCTGAGCTATTGTCGCCCCTATAGGGTTAGGGTTAGGGTTGGCTACTTTGAAGAATCTAAAATATAACATATTCTGGTTTGTTTAACGCTATTTTGTTTACTACATAATTCCATACGTGTTCTTTCATAGTTTTGATGTCTTCAGTATTAATCTACAATTTAGAAAATAATAAAAATAAAGAAAAACCATTGAATGAGAAGGTGTGTCCAAACTTTTGACTTTGAATGGACCATTTATCAGTATTTACTGTAGAGCTAGTAGCAATAGTGCTCGTAATAAAGTGGTTAGAAGACAACAAGGAAAAAAGGGCGATAATATCTTCTGACAGTTTGTTGGCACTAACAAGAATGAAGTCAGATAAGTCAGCATGTAGGCAAGACATTCTGTTTGTTTACCCCAAGTAAGGTTTTGTTTGGGTACCACCTCATGTACATATAGAAGGGAATGAAGTGGTGGACAGACAAATCAACACTTAGGAGGCAGATAATAGGCTTGCATATAAAGGGTACTTACAGATACAAGTTAAACATGTTAAAAAAAAATATATATATATATATATAATTGTTCTTTTATTGATGTATTATTATTTATTATACTACTGATACA
>OMKP01090358.1:0-14249 GCA_900302375.1 Bathygadus melanobranchus | reverse complement strand
ATCTGTCCTGACACCAATGTGTTACATAGATTCCACATGGAAAAGACCAACGTATTAACACTGTTGTTTCTGTTACGTGTACATGAAGATCTGGATATTAATGATGTCCCTCTTTAATCCCTAAGTAATATGTTCCATTTCCTGTGTACATGGAGATGGTCGATCACCTTGCTAACACCGCCAAGTAGGGTTGTAAATTCAGGTAAGACACAGTCATGTGTGCCAATAATATCATCAGACTGTTATTGTGACTACACTGCAGTTAGAAGAGTGGTGAAGCCACAGCAAGGCCAGGGTACAAGAAGGTAGAACCTGATGGTATTCCACCCATAACAGCCCCACCAGATCCAGTGGTTGGATGAAGCGTCAAAGGCATTCAAGAGTCTATGGGAAGCCGTTTGCTGAAACTATTTGACCAGTCATTCAAGATATGCCAGACTTGACAGACTTGAGTCTGGCCTTCAAGTGTTCAACATGGAATCATCTATCATGTAATTCATACAATTACCTGTGTAAGCCATAATCGGGGCATCCCCACTTGGTGTCACATTAGTTATGATTCAAATATGCGTTTTGAAATATGCAATGTATTTTGGTGAACCTTATTTGTTTACATACTATATTGCCTACGTATTACGTATTACCATGTGTATTTTTTTTCTTTTTCAAACAGGACATTTCTGGGGACAGATCCAGCCAGGAACAGGCCACCAGGCCATCGTATTTTAAGACTCTAAAATGATATAGAACCAAGTTTATGAACCAAGAATGTGGTTTGAAAAATGTTCACAGCACAGGTGTTGCCAGCTGTTAGCATTAGGTTCAATAATTGTTTAGAAAATGCAACAAAAGCACTTATATCACACAGGTTAACCTGCCACACACCACCTAAGTGTCTTCGCTGGGCTCCTCCAACGACCAGGACAGGTAGATGTAACAAACCAGTTTATAGACCCTTTTACATTTACATTTAGGGCATTTGGCAGACGCTTTTATCCAAAGCAACTTACAATAAGTACATTTGTCGAAAGAGGGAAACAACAATATATCACTGATGGTACAGTAAGATTTGAATAGTAAGTATGACTTTCACAGTAGGAAAAAGACAGGTGTAGCTCATAACATTAATTATGGGTCTGGCAGTATACCAGTCAAGTAAATATACATGGACCATGCTGGTGCTGCGACAGACATGTTAACAAGCTTTAATGTTAAAATTCCAGGAACAGGAAGTAACTTTACACTGCTATTGACGATCAGTGAAAAGGATCTATTGGCAAGTTGGTAAAGTGTTACAGGCAGAGCAGGTGTTGCATACTGACATGTCAGAGCTCTCCTTCTCGGGTGTGTGTGCGGTTGCCCAATGTACCACAGGTGTGCAGCCTCAACCCCAGAATCAGCTTGACTTGGCCAGGTGAGGCTGCTTAAACCAGCCACCAACCACACACACACTCCAAACTGTCCTAAATTAATTGTGGTTTCAGAATATTGTGTGATTCCTGTTGGTGCTTGACTCAAAGCACTATCTCAAACACTTGTACGTGTTTATGTTTGAGAAGCAGCCTTTCCAACAAGTACGAAGTAAACACTACATGTGCTTCTGAGCCGTGCAGAGACAAGCTGGTTTGTGTGCTAGCGTGTCTGTGTGTGTAAGAAGTCTAATTGATGGTGAAAGTGACAAAATATATAGAGGGTGAATGAATGATGAATATGTCTGTGGCAGGAATAAAGCATCTTTGAAATAACTGCCAGACTGTAAGAGGAGTGGCTAGAGGGATATATAGAAAGTAAATGGCTGTACAATAGAGTGTGTAGAAGAAGTTGTTTGGTTAGGGATGAAAACAAAAAGGAAAGAAAAGCCACATACCACCAAAGTGGTTTTCTCTGGGATCCTCTGACAACCTAGTCTTGTGAGAACATTCCGATCTCGCGAGTTCACATTCAGTTTTTCGGTCTGGCCAGGCTTCAAGTTATCCTCTTCTGGCCGAACCACAGTGGTTCGGACAAATCAGTGTCCTATGAGGAACTACTGGCAGCTGTGGGTGTGGTGATAGACAGATGGTTGATCCAATCACCTGCCAAGTATTTTCTGAAAGTGCCTGCTCTTTTCCAATCAGTTTGAAAGAACGACTTCCCAGATTGTTCTGTGTAACAAACCATCTGGTGTGTCAGGTTACCGACAACCAGGACAGGAACCAGTTTATTGTAGAGTTGGTAATGTTTTGCAGGCAGAGCAGGTGGTAAATCCTGACATGTCCGCACTCCTGAGTGTGTGTGGTGATGGCTGGTTTAACCTGTGTGCCTTGATTGGCCAACGCACCACAGGTGTGCAGCCTCACCCAGCCCCAGAGCCTAATCAGCCTGACTCTGGCCAGGTGAGGCTGCTTAAACCAGCCACCAACCACATACTTCACATGATTCATCTATAGGGATGGGATAATGATCAGAACAGATCCAGGCAGGGAAATGCAGCTGGCTTCAGAACCACCATGTGAGATATAATGAACATTTAGGCCTAGTCCAGTTCAAAACCACACAAGCACTGTTTCAAAAAAATCTCCACATGAAAATGCAAAAACAAGTGCCATGTTGGCCAATCAGAAGCCTGAAAAAAGTTCTGACTGGTTCTGGTAGGCTATATGATGACAATGGCACGTCATGGGCTGATAGTGAAGTGGAGTTACAAGACAAAAGATCAGTTTTCTCCATCTACGTCAACAATGAAAACAGAATTTGTAAATAAGGAAGGATGAAAGGCCAAAATGCATAGAAAAAGTTCTTTAAATGTTGTTAAAGTTACCAATGTACGTGTGGACTGGCTCTTAGACCGTTGCAGAGTTCCAGTTTGTTTATACTATGTCTAGATTTGAAAATCCTAACTAACTGATTCAGTCCATTTATAATCGTATTAGAGATTGATGTCACTGTACTTCAGGATATTTTAGAATAAACTACACAATGACTTTTTGTCAGTGATGGAACATTTTGATCAACTCTCGACATTCCAAGTCATTGTACCAACAGTGTAGTCATTGTGCTCGGTCGACCACCCACTCCATGGCCAACAATTTGAACTTGACTTAAAGGACTTTTGAGGAAATGTATTTTCCACTTATCCACAGTCAGAAGGACCGTACCATTTTCATCAATCAATCAGCCCGGTGCTCTCTGAAGTTCTGCACTAGCATTGGACCACATTACACAGGGGCTCCACTGAAAATGCAGCGTTGTGTCGCTGTCATAGTCAAGTCAACTCATCGTTATTTGTGGTACAAAGCCATTGAAAACAACCAATGTACAATGAGTTGACACTATTGTTTGTTAAGAATTTTATTTTTTTTAGCTTGAACAGATCCATCGGATGCACTGTGTCCGTTGGCTAGAAAAACGTGAGGCACATCACAAGAAAAGAGCTCAGCACAGGCACACTGTACCATAGGAAAACAGCAGTGAAGTGGGTGTCACGTTTTTAAAAATGCTCTTCTGTGTGATTAGCCCCTTTGCTGAAATCAATGGAAGCAGATGACACCGATTAGATCCAGTCAGTGAAGCTTCTTTTGGTGATTTCCCTCATCTGTGCATGAACAGTGAATCTAAAAACCAAAAAGCCAAAGACATCTTGATCTTGTAGCTACATTTGGAGACACGATAGTGAAGTGGAGTTACAAGCCAACGTTTACGTCAACAATGAAAACTAAATATGTATGGATGAAAGGCCAAAATGCATAGAAAAAGCGATGTTTTTAAATATACCAATGTACGTGTACATTGGTACTAGCCCTTAGACTTACTTATAGCTACATTTAGAGACACGTCAGACTAATTTCACTGACTGGAGCTAACTCGGTCGAATACTAATCAAGAACTTCAGAGAGCATTGGACTGGAAAAAAAAGATGGTACAGTCCTTCTCGTCTGTCTATGGATACGTGGAAAAAAACCTTATTCCCCCAAAATTCTGAGTAGTCCTTTAACTTAGAAAGTTGATGGTAGGTAAGTAGAAATATAGACAGATGGATAGATGGATAGAAAGATAGATAGACAGATAGATAGAGTTATAGGCCTACCATCTTTCTGAGGATATTTTCATCTCTCGTCCTGGAGCTCTCCGTCGCTGGCCAACAACCCCCACCACATTCCCCACTGTTTACATTCTCTTCCAACCCCAGGAAGCAATTTTTAAAGCCGTGCCACAGATAGAGAAAAGTAATGTGTGAGCATGCATGCCTGTGTGTGTGTGTGTGTGTGTGTGTGTGCCTGTGTGTGTTAGCATGTATAGGTGGTGTGTATAGTTGGAATATTCTGGCAGGTGGTTAGTTCACCATAAGCAGTGTTGAAGAATTGACTTGACTTGAAAACCTGAAGACTCTTCTCACTTCTCTGTCAGTCTCACTGACCCTTCAGAGAACGTTGGATTGGATAGAACGAGATAAAACAAAGTAGGGATGTGCATGGATCATTCATTATAGGTGCTACTATGCTGGGAATGGCTTCATAGTGGCTGTTTGAAGCAGTGCTGGGACAGGCACTGCTTCAACACTGAGAAAAGCTTTATTACTGGATTACAGCCAAGCCTCAGAAATACAGAACAGAACAGCATTTTATGTTTGGGACGGTTCAATGATAGTTAATAATACTAATACTACTACTAGTAATATATATATACAGGTATACATATATACATACATACAATGTATGTATGTATAAAATACTGAAAGAACAGGAACATTAGAACAGTAGTGAAAGGCAAGAATAGCTATGGATAAAGAACAATTTAATACAACTGAGATGAAAGATTTCTTTGTCCACGTAAACACACATGCATGGCCACAGACAGTGTTTATAATACTGGTTTCAGCAGCAGTCTTTTCAATAAACAAGCTGACATGATGTGATTTATAACCACAGTTCACCCAAGTAAGTTCTTCACGCTGATCTTCTCTCTTTTTTTCTGTCTCTTCCTCTTTGTAAGTCTCTCATAGGGCTTGTATGGTTCATAAACACATTTCAAAACATTTCTTAACCTTTTGGGCTTTTTAAAACCATTTTTTAACAAAGACATGTACAATTAGTGCTGCCCAAAACCTTTCTACAACAATCTCTATAATCATCTGGCTATATCCTGCTTTGCAAACTAGTAAACTAATAAGCTATACATAGAAAATTGGGATTATTTGGATTACATAACTGCACATATTCAAACACCACATTTAAGGAAGATCATTACTTATGTAATACTTACTTGTTATCATTTTTGCCAATGTAGCATTTCTGAATGATTAACTACCAGCACCAAAAAAATAAATAATACACATAATTGTTATTTTCTACATTTGTTCTTACATTCATTTGTTGGTTCTTTCTTTCCATCTCTGTCACTCTCCCTTGGTGGTCCATGAAGTCATCTTCTCTGTTTGATGTCCGAGTCATCATGAAAATCATATTTTGCTAATGACTGGACATACACAGGCATTGTATCCTGCTGTGTAGAACTACTGTACTACTGCTGTGTGTGTATGTGTGTGTGTTCTACAGTCTCCTTGTAAAGCCAATCTAATTACTAATCTGACCTCAGGGCATATCATTGCTCCAGCACTGCTAATGACCCCATAGGCCTCTCTCTTTGTCCAAGTGTGTGTGTGTGTGTGTGTGTGTGTGTGGTTTCATCATTGAAACTACCATACCCTCAAGCAACATAATGATCAGAGTCTGGGTTAAAAAGGTTACTCGAAACTATTGGCCACTGGCTTTGTGCAATACGTGATTAAGATGTTGCATTAGTCAATGGTGTACATGGGGCACATGTTAATGCACATGTTAATGACCACAATCTTTCAAATGTTTATGTTTTTACATCATTTTCTCTTCAGACTCTTCAAAAATGATTAAAGTAGAAAACAATCTACTTGAAATTGTTTGTACATCTACATATTTTCAAGTTGCACAACTCATTTGCAGCCATAAAAATGTTTTTATTTTTGAACATTTGTAATCATGTCATCTTCACATTTTGAATGGACTTTGCAACATTGGACAATGGGATGTTACAAAGCACAACTGTGTCTTATAGTGTGATTGTATTTCAACAGAAATACAATGTTGATGGACAATGGACAAAAAGTCACACAAATCATAACTGAACATTTTCATGCAGAGGAACACGATTTTCCTGTAAATCTATTGAGTGAGACCGATATTTTTGATATTGTAGCGAAACAGAGATGTATTTCTAGCATATAACACAAGGTTAACTCTATTTGACCCTATGATTCCCTCAACTGCAGTTTGACAACTCAATTAGCAACTATCTTTAGACAAGCGTCTGCGTGTGTGTCCTGTCTCCAGCGAAGCCCTCAGGCATGTTGTTGCTTCCCTCATTAGCCATTAAAGAGACGCTTACCACCATCACACAAAATGGGAGACACACTAAGGCCTTGTGTGCTGTATGTCAGTAGCATTGCTAAGTGTGCACGTCCATTATATAGCTGACAAAAATGTCACTAAGAAGTCTTTAGACTTTTTTTTTACACTGACATTTAACCATTACACATCCGCACTGGGCTCTATCATTGCTTCTGTTTTCATGAGAGAAAAATATGGATTCTACAGCTGTTTTTGAAAGGCAAAGTTTACATGTAATGCGCACACGACCGTCTCAACCTGTTTGTATGTAAGGAGTTTACAATTTGTGCATACAGGTTTCACGTTTGTACCACATCCATGTTTCGCATCTCGAGAGTGGCCAGAGACATCATCATGTTTGACATACCTTGTATAGAATACCTTGTACAACTGAGGTTTGCATTGGTTCAGACGACCACTGGTTCAGCAGCGCTGCTGATATTATGGTTATTAATATCAGGCTTACTCAACTATTAATGACGTTAAGCATCACTATGTGTTGAGGGTCTCGCTTTGGCACTGTGGTTGGTCTATTGCATTGCTTTACTGGGTGGGCTACCAGTGCGCATAGCTAAGCCTCTGCACAGGATTCAACATGCATCAGTCTACCTCCTGTTATGTCTTGTTCACGCAACCTTAGCATGCACATATCACTCCACTGGCTCCCAGCTGCCAGCATCTAACTATAATGGAAGGAGTCTCTGTATTTATGTGAGTATGTATGTATGTATGTCTGTAATTCGATTTTCTCTCTAACCGTTCATCCAATCAAATTCACATTTGGCAGGTTTATTGCTGAGGACCCAAGGAAGTGCAGTGTCGAGTGTGAAGTTGTTTGGCGAGCGGTTCTTGAGAAAGCTGCAAACAGCAATACCAGAGACAACACGGTCGGTCCATTTTGAACGGGCACTCTTCAAACGGACACCTGACCGGTCAAGTTAAAACTGTTGCTGTCGGGACTTCAGGGGAGTCATTGGATCAGCACCAACACACATTGCATCCTCTTATGTGTCCCTATGTCCCGCCCTCTGATATGCACTGATGAGCTGCATCATGGAACTAATACACAATCCAAACTATTGTCTTGTGTGGTACCCGGACACCGGAAGCCACCTAGCTCCCTACAATCCGTCCCCACTGTCACAGAACATCTGAAGATCCATCTCTTCTGGAAAAATCCCATCAACTTGCAATAGTTGATATAGCTATGTATATGTTCTTGATCTTGATTGATATCTTATTGATTTCTTAACTTCTCATTATCCCACACTTAGCTGTTTTTTAGAAACTGAAGCAGAATTGTTCTCCAAAGATGCTTTTTGTAACTCCACGAGTGACTGTATGCTCTGGTTGATCTCTTGGGATGTTACATTTTGTATTATTCTGTTATGTTCTATTCCAAATCTTTCCTGACTTTTGATTTTAGAAGTATATCTCAGTAGTAGTACACGCATTGATGAATAAATACAGCAGTGAATAGATAGAACTTCTGTCATCTGTGATGATGTGTTGAAGTAAGACTAGGTAGGATGCAAAGCAACAGACAGAAGGTGTTTCCCTGCTCATGGAGGTCCTCAAGGAAGTGCTTTTACTCTTTTTGTGAGGTGTGTGTGTGTATGTGTGTACGTGTGCGTGTGCATGTGTGTGTGTGTGTGTGTGTATGTAGGTGTGTGTGTGTCTACGCTTCCAAACCAGGGTCAAGGTCTCACCCAGAGAGTGAAAATAGATCTTGAAAAGCTTGCTAATGGCTTAAAGCTGTTCACACACACACACACACACACACACACACATGCATGCATGCATGCACACACACATACACACTCACGCACACACACACACACACACACACACACACACAGAGGTAGTGTTCTTAGTGTAGTCGTGCAACCAGTTTGTAAGTAACCCATAGGTCCACCTTTAAATGTCATTGGACAACTGAATGTTTGGATGGCTATTTAGGGCAGATGATTGGTTGTTTTAATGTCACATGGTATTAGTGAAGGGTAAGCTGGTTATCTGTAAGAACAATCACTTCTTAGACTTTAGGAACTAGCACATCCTGATGAAGTCGCTGGCTGAGGTGCATGTAATTGTGATGTCACTTTCAATTACATTTTGTATTATGCCTCCACTTCTTCTGTTCCAGTGGTCCATTTTGATAATATGCTGCTCACTGAGTAAACATGTAGAAAAAAGACTTTGATTAACATCATAAATCCCAGGAAATGAATTCATTAAATTAACTTTGACTCATACGACACAGCTATTGAAAAGATAAATGTTTGTAATTGTGTTATGACATACATACATTATCATCCCTACAGTACAATAACTGCAGTTGAAACCAGGGGAATCTTATTTATTTGTAGCTTCTAAGATTTGAAAAAGTCTCCATCCATATATTAGATAATTAATAATTATTTCTGGATTCTTCTCAGTAAAGATGACTGAAGGACACTCTGAGTCAAGAGCAGTGGAAGTGAAAGCTATGATGAGATATGGCACAGCATTGGGTGTCGCTTCAGAGATGGACATATAGACAATGTCCACATACACATGAACACATACAGGCCACTGTATGTTACCATGCTTAAGGTTTGGCTTGTATGGAGTTTCAAATGAGTAGGCAAAGGCAGAACCTTTATTAATTTACACGGTGAAAACGTACACGTTTAATCGACACAGCCCAGCCCCATCACCATCAATGTCACGATCAACACCAACAACCCTGAGCAACATTCTCCTATCTAACTATCGCAGAGCCACAGATGCAGTAACACGTGGCGTGGATGAAACAAGAAAACAGCATATTACTCTGTTTTACAGAGTCTCAACATACTGAGTGGAGGAGACAGCTAACAGGCCACCAAGACTTTATACACTGTCTGGAGGAATAACCACACACACACACACACACACACGCACACACTGGGGTCTTACCAGCTTACCGAGGTTTATTAGCGCATAAAGATGATGCATAGGTTGTATTTTCAACTTGTAGTTAACCTAACTATAACTTAACTAACCATAACTAAGTTGTAGTTGTAGTTAGTTGTATTTAACCATATTTTGTTCCGTCACAGATTCTCTCTTTGACAAAATTAGTTTTTTGCAAATAAAGCTTTGAAAGGGGGCAGGTTGTAAGCTTGTCCCTGTATAAATTAAGATCTAATCTTTTAAACGGAGTTGGCCGTAGTGTCCGCCCTAATTTCCTGCCCCCGCCAACATTGGTCGAAACATACAGGAATGGAAAGGAAGTGAGATGCCCTGTTTCCACACACTTCAGTGTCTGTCACGTTAGACTATTGTATTCAAAAGTCCAATTTGTAAGACTTTGCATGGTGAGTCCAATATTCTTCTCTTCTTGCTGTGTAGTTCTGAACCACGACTGATGAAGCAGGATACCTCGTTTTAAGGATTATTTTATGAGGTTGCATAATTTCTGACTTACCCAGATTCAGACAAGTCGTTTAATTCCAAATTCATCATTGTGCGACCAGAGGGAGAGTTTGCTGGGTTTCTGTTAGCCACTTCCATTGACTTGTTATATTATAGCCTAGCTCCAGTTCATGTGCGAACACACTTTTAATTACTTTCCAAAGATTTGCAATGTGTTCTGAATAGACGCCTATTCAAAATGAGTGCCATTAACAACACAACAAGGTCGTAGTTCGTCTACAAACACACCGATAACTCGGCCCTATTTTCGGTGCTGTGATTTAGGCTACCTGTGATGTGCTGCTGGCGCGGTTATATTGTCAGCTGTTTTGTTTCTGTCTGGGTAGTCTACTCAGACGGTAGTGGTCATCGGAAAAACTATTATCCTGCTAAAATATAATTTTATAATAATCCTACTTGGTGTCCTATATAGTATGCATGCAGTCAACGTACAAAAACACCGTTGTCAATAAAGTTGAACTTTGGTCGGGATGACCCATGTCCCCTAGAAGTTTTTCACTTTCTTGTATATTTTGCCTGTTGAAGACTGCTTGGTCGTTGGCGTTCTCTTGGTGTTTTCTGCTGAGTTGAGTTGAAGTTTCACCATCTCTGATCACCATCTCTCTCTTGATCAATTTGCTGTCAACAGTACATACTATGATAGGGGTTTGTTTACAATAATTAGGTCCAGTGGGTTGATGAAATCTTCAGAAGCATGTGACTGCAGGACATCGATTCAGATCGTTTACCTCAACTGTTTACCTCTTTTCTGCTGCTGACATGTAATGCTACCCTCTAGCACAGATGCTGTTTTCATGTTTTATGTTTTAATGTATGAATTGCTGTTTTTTATGTAATAAGATAAGATATTATAAGAAAGTATTGTACTTTATTGATCCTAGACAGGAATTTGGTTGCCACAGCAGCAAGTACAGGACAGCAGTAGAATAAAAAAGAGATACAAATTGAAAACAATAAAACAAAACAAAACTGTACAAAAAATGCATATATACACAATAAGAGTAAAATAAATGTGGATGAAAAAATAAATGTAAACATTATCTACAGTCAAAAAAATAAGGTCATGGTCGGGATAGGAGTGAGTTAATCCAACTTTTTCCCAGAACTGGGCCATCAGACAGATGTGCTTCATGTATCTCACATGGTCCTGTTCATGGAGCGCTAGCTGAAGCTATGTGGTTAAAACAAGTCATGTAAGAAGTCTGCTTGGCTTTCCCATTGATGATATTACAGTAAGATATGAAAAGTTACTCACTTCCTGAGAGAAGGGAGTGACATGTTAGGCCCACATGTCAGTTTTCAGAACGTCCGGGGGAGCAGAAACCATGTGGGTTGATTAAAAAATGGAAATGTTTTATTGTTATTTGTAGGAAAAATATCTATACAATATTCTTATAGGAAAAAAGTAATGCATTCATGAATTAATAAGCAGGGCAATACAATGACTGATGTCTACAGTATTACAGTAAAAGAACACCGACCTGTACAAGAAAAGAAAACAGGCTACTACATATGGTGCACACACAGAAAAAAACCCCTTGCTACTCTGCCACATGCTCTTCTATTGCCGTCCCACTTTGTTCCTTGCTCTCTCCATTTCCTGCACTATTACTTAGGTAGTTTCAGGGTTTCCGTTCTTGGGAAAAGCACAGAGTGATTCAAAAGTATATTTTATGGCCACATTCCAGCCCGTATATCTGCCACACAACTCATCAACTACACCACGTGTGTGTGTGTGCGTGTGTGTGTGTGTGTGTGTGTGTGTGTGTGCATGCCTGTGTGTCTGTGTGTGCAAGCCTGTGTATGTGTGTGTGTGTGTGCATGCCTGTGTGTCTGTGTGTGCATACCTGTCTATGTATGTATATGTGTATGTGTATGTGTGTGTGTGTGTGTGTGTGTGTCCATGTGATGCTGGTAAGGACTTTTACACAGCAGGAGCCTAGAAAAAAAGCCCTTTGCTTTCATCTGAAAGGGTGTTTCTTTATGGCCTAATCTGTGTATGTCTACATAAGCATTGTGTGCATGTATGTGACTAGATGAGTGTAGTTGTGTTGTTTGTGTGTGCACATGCATTCGATTCATGCACATACATCACTCGCATACATGCTGTGTTTGTTATTGGTTTTGGTGAGAGGAAGGATGCCAAAGGTTTGCTATTGATTGAGAGTGTGTGTGTGTGTGTGTGTGTGTGTGTGTGTGTGTGTGTGTGTGTGTGTGTGTGTGAACACTGTGCAGGGGCTGTGTGCATGTGGGTTGGTGGGCTGTTCCCATTACAGATAGGGCAGTGTATTGGTTGCTCTCTCTCTCTCTCTCTCTCTCTCTCTCTCTCTCTCGCTCTCTCTCTCCCTCGTAGTCTTAGTAGTCAGTAGTTAGTAGTTGTTAAGTAAGTATTTAAGTATTTAAGATTAGTACATAGACTTTTTTGTATTGTTATTATTCTTATTCTTATTATTCTTATTGGTTATTACTATTAGTGGGCGACAGTAGCTCAGTGGGTAGAGCGGTTGTCTGGCAACCGGAAGGTTGCTGGTTCGATCCCCGGCTCCGCCTAGCTAATTGTCAAGGTGTCCCTGAGCAAGACACCTAACCCTAACTGCTCCTGACCAGCTGGTTGTTACCTTGCATGGTTGACACCACCGTCGGTGTATGAATGGGTGAATGTGAGGCAAATGTGAAGCGCTATATAAATGCAGTCCATTTATTATTATTATTGTTTTCAAAATATGTCCTATATAATAAGTAACTGACAAGCCTAATTACATTGTATCTTTAAAATCTTTAAAAATAAAATGACAAGTTATAATCTAGGGTTAACATAGACAGTGTTAAAGACAACATGAAATGCTGATGCTCGTTTTAAATCCAAGTTTAATCACAGTTGTTGTGTCCATGTAGTTTTGATAACACCATGCTATGGATTACGTATGCTATCTGTACTACAAGCAGCTTGATTTGGATGTAGGCTACTACTAACTTCTCTATTTGTACTTTGTTGAAAAGATGAATGACATGACACTGCTTATCACCTAATGGGTGAGTAAGTACTTACATATAAGCATCCTAGGTAAGCATCCAAAGTAATAAGCAATTTTCATTTATTTTCATGTCTTTCACCTCTCCAACACCACCTCACCTCCACTGAATATGGATTTGGTGAGTATTGGGGAATGGTGGAGCCAGCATGTTATAAAACTAATTTCATACAGAAATGCTAGCATGCCCAATTATCAGGTTTTTTTCTCAATATATTGGGATGGGATGATATGCTAGCTAGGGATTAACATGTCAACATGAATATTTGATGAGTTGCATTATACGACCAGTCTGGGAATTCATTATTTCCACATCCCATCCATGTATAATTGTATAATGAGAGATCAGATCTTGCTTCCCTTTTAGATGCATTTGTACACATGCGTGTCTGTGCCTGTGGTAGCGTCAGTGTGCATGTGCCCAAGGCTACAGCCGGTCATGTCCACCCTAATGACACTTTTGTTGGCGTAATCACTGACAGCTGTCATGTTGTTGATGTGTAGATAGCTAGATAGACACAGATAAACAGAGCACGCCTACCTGGTGCTCTAATGATCTGCCCTCCTGCTCCCTCTTCTCCACTCTCTCTTTCCCTCGTCTCCTTTACCTTCTACTGCGTATACAAAACATCATCATTCTGGGTCCTGATTCTTTGTACTTGTGAGCCTAATGAAAAAATATTTTGTATTTTTTTTAATGAAATCAAGAAGTAAAAAACTGCACTGGAGACGGATCGTCGCCGATTTGTTTCTGCTGAACACAAATCATAATGACTCAACAAAAGATCATCTGACTGGCTATAAGATGGGCTGAAACTGACCGGCAGACTGATGGATAGATGAGCTGACCTGTGTCCAACCCCAAAGCTAGAACCAATTATCGACTGTCATCTACAACCCTCGGCCCAAACCGACTGCTTACGCTGTGAAAACATGTCTTGAAACATGAAATGTGATGCATGGAACTTGTTATTTAACGAGTTATTTCATGGACGCCAAGACAATAAATGCAGACATACACAGACACTTCCTAATAAAACACATACGATTGTACAGTTCAGGGATTCAACAAAAGCATGAGATCAGTTGAATAAGAACGTAAAGGTCAGTAAGAAAATCAATTTGTGTGGGAAAAAAGGTGTTAATGTGGATGTGTGTTTATTTGGAGTAGCATTTGTATGTATGTATGTGTGTGTGTCTGTGTGTCTGTGTGTCTGTGTGTGTACTTTGAATAGCTCCTTTGATTATCTGTGTGTCAGTGTCAAAGGTGAATCTATTTATGCCAGAGACAAAAGCCAGAAATAGACCACATTATATAGTCATTAACAGAGAAGAGGTGTGTGTGTGTGTGTGTGTG
>OMKP01090355.1:0-14769 GCA_900302375.1 Bathygadus melanobranchus | reverse complement strand
GTTCTCAGACCTCGGCTGGAATCAGGCATGTGACGTGTGGAGTCTGGGCTGCATCCTTATGGAGTACTACCTGGGGCTGACACTATTCCAGGTGTATATATATACACGCACGCACACACAAACGCACGCACACACACACACACACACACACACATTAACATTGTTTGTCTGTTTGTCGCTCAGACACACGACAGTAAAGAGCACCTGGCCATGATGGAGAGAGTCCTGGGCCCCATCCCCTCCAGTCTCCTCAGCAAGACCAGGTTAACACACACACACACACACACCTCCTCGCTAAGCCAAGGCATTGAATCAGCACACCTAGATGTTTATATAAACGTATGTGCGTGCAGGAAGCGACGCTATGTGGCCCGAGAGCGTCTGGACTGGGACGAGCACAGCTCCTCCGGCCGCTACGTCAGGAAACACTGTAAACCTCTGAAGGTAGAACAGAAGCTGCTCCTCCAGCACCACCCTGCTCATCAGGGCCACTGTCCTCCACGCTAACCCTCTCTGTGTCTGTGTGTGTGTGTGTGCGTGCCTGCGTGCGTGCGTGCGTGTGTCCTTTGTAGCAATACATGCAGTGTAAGAGCGTGGAGCACCAGCAGCTGTTTGAGCTGATCGCCAGCATGCTGGAGTACGACGTCTGCAGGCGTATCACCATGGAGGAGGCCCTCTGGCACCCCTTCTTCAACCCCCTCCGGACGCTGCACTGTACATGACACAGAGAGAGCTACCAATAACACAACACAGACCCGCACCATGTTTCACTACTGAGGTTTTCACCATATCAGCCCCTCAGTGTGCGGGCGTCTTTTCTCTATGAGGCTTATCTCAGGGTGTACAGCAACGCTGACCGGCAGACGTCCAACCTCGGCTGCTCCTAAACCTGCCTCGTCAGTAGACCAGTCGATTGCTATACTAGTTACGTTACACAGTTTTCCTCAGTAGACTACAGCTACACTATGCCAGTGTTTGTATGCCAGCCAGTGAAATGCACAGGGGTTTTTGCTAAACATTATCCAGGGTTTGCGGGGTCAAACCCATAGTATTGTCATTTTTTTCCCCCACAGTTGGGCGACAATCAATTTTTGTATCGTGTTTCTGTGCATTTCTACGCGGCCATGTTTTCTAGGATGATGTTTGACGTGTACTTTCCATGTGTAACTCACTACTGAGGCAGGCGTTCGCCAACATGAGTGTTCAGGTTGAATTTTAAAATGTCAGGGTTTCAGGTTCGTTAATATTGATCGTGTCTTTGGTCTTCCTCTCGTCAACACGGTGGAGAATCCTTTTACTTCCCCGTATTTCTCAGTTTTGTGTAAAACTCAGGTCTGCCCACAAAGGCATGTTATTTATTTACCTTTTAAAGTTATTTTAACGTTCTGCTGAGTTCTGTTCAAAACGATTTTGTTTGAGAATAAAAAATATTTCATATGTGGAACGTTTGTTGTCCTATATTTTGTATTCGTTTTACAGCTTCACTGTGTTTCTTAGCCAATTTCATAGCCACCCTGATATCGGGATATTATCAATACCGGGTTTGAATCCCATGGTTGAACCCTGTGGATTGAACTAGATATTATGGCACATAGTGGAAACGGGACTTAAATATGTTTATTTCAAGGAAACATTGAAATATTTCACAAAGATGCATAGGCCTACACTAAGCAGGGTAGTGGTTTCAGGTTGCCATTGGCAACCATTTTGGGAAACAATTCTTGGCCTTTGGTTGCCATCAGTGGCCACCACTTTTAAACATAAAGAAGAGGGACAGCAAGTAACATATCATGCACCCCAAAATAAATACATTTGTTGCATTAGTGATATTAAAATATTGCTGTTACAGTTGAAACCAGAAGGCTGCACATGCATAGTTTCTTACTCCAGAACCAGCCAACACTGCATGTGTGGTGGCGAGACAATGGACAAACTAATTAGCCAAGACTGGGGTGAAAAAACTACTAATCAGTCAACATCACAAACGAATGTGCAAATTGATTCAACTGACAAAGAACGAGATGAACCTGAACGAAAAACAAACAGGACATTTGTGAAGTCTTGCGAGGCTAAGTATGCTAGCATCTTTGTATCATTTTTGCAGTATAATTTGAAATTCATTATATTATTTATTTGAAATGTAAAGCTAATGCCTGCTTGCCAGCCTGGCAACCACAAAGTTAGTGTAGTTAGCATTAACGTAGCCCTTGTCATGGTTTAAAAAATTGTACGCTCTGGTCAACTGGAGGTTCGCCTATAATTCTTGAAGAAAACACCAGAGTCTAACGAAGTCTGATGTGAAGAAGTTTATTGTGCTTCTCAAAATCAGAAAACAGAAGTGAGTAGGTCCCGGGACCTACTGAATTCTGCTCTTCGGGGTTCTGGATTTTCTTCGGGGTTCCCAAACGGTCTCCTCCCATCTGGCCACTACCCATTTTTAAAACATCCAGTCATGATCACAAAAATATTGGTGTCTTGCCAGGGCCTAATCGCCTGTGTTCTCGGCGTGTTTTAAAGTTACCTCAGAAACACTGGCGTCTTGCCCGGACATCTGGACATGTTATCCAGGCCAGAGTTTCGGGTGAAAATCTGGCCTTGGCTTGACATCAGTATTTATGGAGCTTTCCACATCAGATTATTAATAATAATTTATTCCACCTAATCTTTACTTCAAACAAAACATTGGTTAATCTTCACAATAGGCTACATGTTTTCCAGGCACAGGTACATAGTCCAATGTAAAATGTGATACATTTTTATAAGACCATGTTGTGTGTGTTACGGTTGTCCCGGGGTTTCAAGGTGGGATCTTACCCATCATCGACTATCCAGCCTTCCATGCTGGCCTGTTGCAGGATGCTGTGTATGGGTTACAATCAATAAATCCCATCTGTGGTATGGATTTCTAATGTGGAGGAATGGAGACAGAGTCATTCGCCACAGCTCAGGGTGCTTATCCTGTGTATGTATGTGAGAGGGGGCAGGTGAACATACAGTCAGAAAATAACTTAACAGTCCATGTTAAAATAGTATATTGTCAAATGCTACCAGTTTATCACAAAGCATTACAGCATTAGTGGTTGGCATTTTCAAGATAAACCCATCACTTCCGAATGTGAATGAACAACCTAGCTTGTACATCAGATCCCTTCCCAACAGAATAAATGGAGAGATAATCAACCTGTGGTCACTGACCAAAGGGGCTCTACAAAGGTTAGAGGCGACTGTACTGTCAGTTCAGGATTAATATTGTTCAGAAGAATTGACAAAAATCGTTCTCAATAATGAAAAGGAACCCAGTGGTGGTTTGTTACTAATGGTACACATGCAACAATTGGTTTGTGAGACAGTGCATTAACTACCGCACTCCCGCGGAGTCCTTTAGGGCCGGTCCCACTTCCTCAGTTTGGTGAGGGGGGAATTTCTCTGAACTCTTGGACAGAGTCTCCAGCGCCGTCCCTTCCTTTCAAAAGTTTACATAAACCTTTTTACTTTCAGTAATCCTTTCCTTCTCGCTTTTTGGAACCCCATGACATTCACCTCAAGGGGCTATCCTCAAATAAAAAAGATTTCTGAAATCTCATCACCACTTTTCATCACCAATCCTTCACACTCCTCTTCCCTTCTTGTTCTCAGACTTCCTCGGCACACAAATCACTACATGTTGCTAACGCTAACTTTCTCTCTCTCACTTTCCCTCTGTCCCTATTTTCTTTGCTCACCAATTCTATACAATAGCTATCCTCAGGTAACAAGAATGTACCTTGCCACCGCCAAGTACCCACAAGCTGTGGTGCCATTTTTAAACCTCATTTTAAACAACTTTCCCTGTTTAAGCGACCCCTGATTTCGTTAGAGTGCTAGTACTGCCCCTATCTTTATCTGCTACTGACACGATTGACTAAATGAATTAAAGGGTGCATTTGGGTGTGGTCAGGTCTGCTAGTAACTGCTAATCAATGGTGGTTTTCTGAGCCGTCTGCATACAGAATGATCTGGGCCAGTGAGGTCATTAACAGAAGGAGGCTTTATGTATATGTGTTGAGCAGGCCACGTGTGTGTGTGTGTTTAAGTGTGTGTCGATTACGTGTACATATACAGGCCCTCCAGGCCCCCTGTATGTGGTTTTGTCAGTGTCCTACCCCCGAGGGAGAGAAAGGGAGAGATAAGAGTGAGTCAAGAGAGAACAGCGCTGTGTCTGAGGAGAGTGGCTTTGGATAAAAGCGTCTGCCAAATGCCCTAAATGTAAATGTAAAAAGGCAGTATCAAACAGGAGCGCACCCTGCTATATGAGCTTTTTACTCATCTGAATTCAGCAGCAAACCACAAGTCAAGTCAAGTCAATTTTATTGGTATAGCCCTTAATCACAGCAGCAAACCACAAATAAGCTGACAGACAAGTGATACACATACAAATAACACAGAGAACCGGTTTATAAAAATTATTTTGACTATTTGCCCAATGTATCTATTTTGTTTAACCAATCATTTATCCCTTTATCCCTCTAGTTTATGTACCTATTTCTTATCTATTTCTTATCTATTTATTTATAATATATAGATATTTGTCTGTTACATTTAATCACTCTATTTTGTCCAGCTGTTTCCACCTATTTCATTTACATAAAGTATTATGTGAATAACATATTACACCAATTTAATGTTTTACCTATGCTAAACACTTGGGGATCTATAGAGAATTATAAGCCTACATTTATTGGTAGAACATACAACGTCTGGCGGTTGCACGGGAACAAGCGGGGCCCAGCTACGAGCCTTTAACGGATCCTGTACATTGACTTGTATTTTCGCTGTCTTTCCGCTGACTGGGTTCTTATAGAGCGCAATTAAATACGACCTGTGATTTTATTTCGCACAAGCCTATCTCCGCTTCGTCAGCGGTCGAAGAACCAACTGGTGCTACCACGGGTGGTCTGATGATGCTCTTAATACGTTTAGTCTTCTGCCACATAATTATCCTAATGCGCCAGGAGCCTGGAGGCCGGCTGCTCTCCCCTTAATGTCGTCGAAACGGGAATATTACGTTAGGACAGACTTATGCGCTTCACATATTTTCTGTTTATACTCAATAGTTGTCTCTGCGACGACTTTTGAATGTCCAATTTTTAGTCTCTATATGTGCGTTCTAGCCAAAAATGTGTTCTTATTCCCTGTGTTTCTGGATTCCCTTCTTTGCTATGGTGTTCTGCGGTAATGATTTCGTCTTCACTACTATGAATGAATGAATGATCTTTATTGTCATTGTACTATGCACCTCATGCATTTAAATATGGCTACGTTTCAAGATTGTGGGTTGGACAGCCAACGCAATCAGGAGTAACAATTCTCAAATCACGAACTCAATTACTAATTCTCAGTTCATGAACTCTATTACTATCTCACCTGCAGGTTAACTAGATTATTTTGTTTGGGCCAAAATAAGGTGATGCGGTTTACAGATCTTTCAATCGCCCTAACAAACCCACTTTATCTCCCGGTTGGATCACACCAGAGCTTATGTCCCCAGGTTATCTCTCCCAGTCAGCTCTAACGCATGTATCTCCAGTGTTTTCCCCGGACTCAGTGGTTCATGCTCTGCTAGGCTTTATGAGTTTCCCTGATGCTGCCTCAGTGCGGAGCCATAATTGTTTTTTGGCAACAAAAAAACCCACCGTTACTCTTATAGGTGTATCTGTTCACTGATTTATAAATGTACATGATTAAAAGAAGCATTTCCCCACTTATCCAATACCGACTTGCAGCCACCGGTACAAGCGATGTTATCACAAATAATGTTAGAAATATACTTGAACCTATTTTGGTGACTTTCCCCGTCTCTGTTGTCCATTTGAATGTATGTTGACTGCCGCTCGGCCACACAGCCTACCCGGTACACGCTGTTGGGGTTTCTGGCAGTGGGGATGGTCTTGTGCTCCAGCCTTCAGTGCTTTTTCAATTCTATTAATAAACACACAGTGGTTTTTTAGTAATTATATTACATTAGTCTCAGATAGGTGCAATCATGTTAGCTAGGTTCTTTTAGAGAAGAGACATTTCGATACCTGTAGCCTGGGCGGACCGCTGCACTCAGACACACTCAGAAACATAAAGGCTCTGCTTAGCTTTGAATTTGGTGGTTCTGAGGTGCAGGCAGGTCCCCCCACAGGCTTTTGGGTTTCGGTCTCGGTCTCTCCTGGCTATCTCGCCAACATGTCGTGGTTTAAAAAATTCTAAGTTCTGGTCAACTGGAGGTTCGCCTATAATTCTTGAAGAAAACACCGGAGTCCAACGAAGCCTGATGTGAAGAAGTTTATTGTGCTTCTCAAAGTAAAAAAACAGCAATAAACAGCAATACAAAGTTAGTAGACCTACAACCACGACACCCTGCAAAGTTAGGGCTAATATAAACCGATGACAAATTGAAAGTTTCTAAATGGATTTAATATAAATGTGACGTCACCTGTTGATGCCCACACAGCCCCTTAAATAAACCACGTGCAGGTGTGTGTGTCTTCCACAACCTCCCAGTTTACTGTCCGAAGGTCCAAGAGCAGTTTTATTTCGCTCATTTCTGGTACACGAATGAAAAAAATAGTTTATTATTTTAGAGGCGGAATTGAGTAGTTGATGGGGCTGCATATGTTGAAATTATATAATACCTGCTTTTTTACTTATGTTTCAGGAGCAAATTTGTTTGCTTGAGTTGTACCGCTTGTTTGTTTAGTTCTTTTTTGTTCAATCATTTAGTTATATTATGTGAAGTGCAACTCTAGAAGGATTTTTAAGATGCAGCAGTGTTTTAACCTAATTAAGCTATTTTGAATGTGTCGATTGTGGTGATCGAGTTGAGTTGTTGGACCGGGTGTTTTAGGCCAGTGCGTGCGTGTTTTTTTTGTACCTTCTGTGTATCTACTCTGCGATTTCTGAGAGTGTGAGGCCATGAAAGAAGAGATTGCTGCCGCTGTGTTTTTCATGGCCCGGCTGGTAAAGAGATACGGCAGTCTAGATGTTGACAGTAGGGAGCGTTTCGCAGCCGCGCTAACGTCTGTGCTGTTTGAGACGTACAAAAACCACTGGGAGCCCAACACACCCAGCAAAGGACAGGCGTACAGGTGTGTAGTACTACCAGCTAAACACACTGATGGAGTAGTGAATGACACTACACAAACCGACTTTAACGCATTGGTTTACTTTTTGTAGCCTCATGCTTGGATATATTCTGACTGACCACTACTTCAAATACACATTGAATTGTTTTTGTTATGGCTTACTTTCACATGTATGTGAGGGTTGACATGGTCAACAGCACCCTTCCCTCATTTAGAGTTTATGGCGTGTTTGTTGGTTTCTGAACATGTATAACCATGAAAGCAAAGGGCTTCTTTGGCATATCAAAATCAGTGTGCCAAAATAAGTTGTGTAGCTTATTTGAGTACAAAAAGTAGGCTAGACAAAACAAATCATGACAGCATGTTGCTAATTCGGTCCTCTTGGCATTTTCACATCCTGACTAGTTCTACTTCATTCCTCAACTTCCTGTTATTGACCATTCCTAAAATGGCCATCCACTTTGTACCTATTGTGCTCCTTCTTGTCTTGGAAGGTGCCTGCGAATGAACAGAGTCCAGCAGAGAGACCCGGTGTTGGATCGGGCGTGTGCGCGGAGTGGGGTGCAGTACGACGGTCTGGGCCTGCCCAGGGAGCTCACACTGTGGGTGGATCCAGGGGAAGTGTCCTGCAGGTAGGATGCCAAACCACACATCCTCTCCCCATCATGATGAACCATGTTCTGTTGGTCTCATGTAATTGTGCAATTGAACCCGGTCTGCTGCTAACTATTGATGAGTACTAATCTCCCAAATAATGCACCTGAATTATCTTATCGGGGGCACCATAGTCCTGGCGGTGGGGATGTTGTGATTTTCAGCCAAGTGTTTCTGGGTTAGAAATCCAGAAATGTCTGCAGGCATTGCTTAACCCCTACCTGCTCATTAATGTTGTGCATGAAATCACTGCAAGTTGCTTTGGAGAAAAATAATTGGCACCACTGTCCTCCTACGTCAAAAATGAGGGTTAGAATTTGGCACGTGGTGGTCGAGGTCAGATGGAGCGTAACAACGTAGTCTCTCTCTCTCTCTCTCTCTCTCTCTCTTCCCCCCCCCAGATATGGCGAGCACAGCACTCCGTTCTGCGTGTCACTGCTGAGCGGCTACCACCGCAGCGACGGGGAATTCTCTCGCCGCATCCAGACCGCGGTGGAGCGGGCCAGCCTGGACACCCACTCGGGGGCGTCCTCTGAAGACGAGGACGACGTCACGTGCGGTGACACCACCAGCTTAAGTAGCTGCAGCAGCAGCCTATCGGTGGGCCCCTGCCCCGTCTCAGCCCCTCTCTCAAGACCGGAGCACAAGACCATCCCCACTGTCAGCAACCCCAACAGCGTGTACCAGGTAGGCTGTGTGGTCGAGTGGCAGTCAACATACATTCAGATGGACAGGCGGAGTGTATTTAATTAAAACATTGTATATCATTATTTTGCCTTTGAGATTGTGTAGAAAGACAACATCCTAGTGGGCACTAAACCTCCACTGGATTGTAATGTGTTTTAATGTTACAAACGTTTACTATTAGCACATTTGTCATTAGTTGAATAAACTCTGTCTCGGTCAAGCTGAAGTGTTTTTATTTTGGGAGTTATTAAGGGGTAAAAGCAACGATTCAGTGATATATTGTTGTCTCCCTCTTTCGACAAATGTGTTACTTTTTTGTAAGTCGCTTTGGATAAAAGTGTCTGCCAAATGCTCTAAATGTAAATGTGACTGCAACTGGAGAGCAGATGTATATTATGCAGAGCTATTTCTGGCCCACCATCACCCCAGCTGATTGGCTTAATTTAGCACACCTTTACCCAGACTGAGAGGAAACCCATTGGTGAATCAGCTGGAGCAGTGGATTGTTTGGAAATCTGTTGTTCTCTACTTTAAACCACACAGGAATCCTTGACAATGTACAAAGTTAATTTCCAGGGCAATAACTTGAACTCTTTGAATGCATAACTACAGACATTGAATCACTCAATGTCTCGTTGCACTCAAATGCAAGTTAATATGGATGTCACAAAACAATTACCGAACATGTATTCGTTGCTCCTGCCCAACCATCCTATGCCCTAATCCTTTCTCCTCAGTTCAGCGAGTTTGCTACCGGTGCGCCCCAGACCTGGGTGACCTACCCCAAGAGGAAGGCCTTTACTGGGGATGGATTCCCGCCTCACTTCCCTACACCTGCTGCTCCTCCTCCTCCTCCCGTTGCCCAGTTCCCCGGGCAGAAGGTGTTTAAATCCCACCGACCAAGTTTCTCCTTTACTGGGCCTCGTGTTGATAAGTACCACTGGGTGAGCAAGTCCCGCTCGTAGACTGAAACCAAATCTGGAAACCGAAAGCGTTGTTTGTTCTTTCGGAAGTGCACAATACCACTGTAGTCGGCTGCTCAAGAACTTGAGTCAAAGAATTACTGAACCTTTTTACAGGATAAAAGAACATTTAAGATTTGACACAATGGAGTTGTCTGGAAGGTTGTATTTTTAAAGGATAACTGTTTAATGATTTCAATTGTGAAGGTAATAGTTTAAAGTGATGCTGTTCAAGCAGGTTTATTTTAATAATTTCAAGTATTTTAAATAAAATATAACTTGTAAATGTCGTCTTTTAACGTAATCTAAATGTGTATCGGATGTAAATAAACAGTTGACAAGAAATGTCTTGCCTGTGTCTTTTCATATTTCAGTGTGGTTACAAATCAAAGATTGAAATGGAATTGTTTTGGAGCGCTAACCTGACGCACCAGATGGTTTATTACACAGAATCATCTGGGAAGCTGTCCTTTGAAACTGTTTGAAATAGGGCAGGCACTTTCAAAAAATACTTTGCAGGTGGTTGGATGAACCGTCTGGCTTATCACCGCGCCCGTAGCTGCCTGTAGTTCCTCGTAGGACGCTGATTGGTCCGAACCTCGGTGGTTCGGCCACAAGGGGATAACTTCTTCGGAGAGAAACAAACAACGTAAACTCGCGAGATCGGACTGGTTTCGAGAGGCTATTGCTAACCTGCACTGGGAGATTATACTGAAGGGTGTTATCTGACCCTACAAGCCAAGCTCAAAGTAGTTTGTAGCAAATTATCAGAAAGAATGTATCAAAGGGATGTTGAGTGATATGTGGAGTGGTTCATAGTTTCTGATAATTTGCATGACATGTTTTATGGGAACAAGCAGGTAGCTGTTATTGCTGTGGTGAAATAACAGTTGGGCAGTGAGAAGGCCATTCTACAGACAAAGTGAATGAGCTGAACGCTACCCGGTGTAGTCTGCTAGTCTGGATGAAGACGTTCAGATCTGGAGTCTTAACTGGTTAAATGAGACGGGGAGGGGTTCCTTGTAATGGGTTTACAATCTGTCTTTAATATATAGTTTCTAACGGAACAGGTATTGAGCCATGTGCAGAGATGATGCAGCAGTAGTTGTACAATGTTTTATGACAACACCAGTGTGCGTGTGTGGTCGTCACGATCCTTCCGTTGTGGACCGCAAGAGAACATCAGGCTACCCTTTTAAAATATCAGCAATGGGCTATAGAAACTTGTTTTGAGTCGAGGCTCATTTCGCTGCGTGTCTGTCACGAAGTCGAGTTGTGTTTGGTTTTGCAGAGTAGCCCTGTGGCAAATCTTGTAACAGAACAGATCCAAGTACCTCGTGGTGGGTTTATTTATTTAAATAAGGCAACTAAAGGACACCAGAGGAGAGTCGACGGATACTGCTGCTGCTGCAAAAAAAAACCCCAGCAATGATGGCAAACTAGTATGAAAAGATGGAGCGCTGTATGTGTGGGGGGTGCATTCGAGGGGGTCGACACAAAAGATAAGGCACAACATTCGTGCGCTGCAACACAGCGAAGAGGGAAAACCGAGTTTGTTTTTGTCAGCTCATAAAAGCGACGAATAGGGCGCGCCGTTCATGCCGAGGCCCGCCCCCGGTGGCCAATCACAGCCACTGTTGTTGTAACGTCGCGTGGTTCTCGGTCACATCCGGTGATATATATTTTGCCACGAGTTAGCGGCGAATTCGGAGTGTCCATCTTGAGAAGCAAGTCACCGTCTCCTTCTATCTCAAAAGTAAGCGCGTGTTTTTGCTTCGTTCTCCGACAAAAAAACTCTCTCGTAAATATGCCACGCGATTCTGCCGCGCGTGTCGTGAAGTAACCCCCCCGCGCGGTTCGCACGCGTCCGTAGTTTAGTGGCGTGCGCGCCAGTTGTCTGTTGTGATTAGCATGGGAGCCGTGCTAAGCTAACGCGCTTTATCGGCAGAGGGCCGCAGAAGGCTTTGCCCCGCAAAGCCCGCCGTCGTGCGTGTGCATCGCCGCGAAATAAATATGTACTCTAATTTAGCGCGCGTCAGATTTAATACGAGCGCAGACCGAACGGTTGTCGCCTTCGCGGTGTCTGCGTAGCCGTTGTGAGATGAGCGGCTCCGGTAAGGTCCGTGCTCGGGCCTGCACCGTGCGTTGAGCGGTAAGGGAGATTATAAAGCGCGCCCGGCTTGAATACTCAAAATGGAGAGGCGTGTTGTGTCCGCTAACACAATATCGCTGCTGTTGACGCGTTCGCGGCTATTTAACTTGACGCGTTTGTTTCAATCTGCACAGTTTGTCTATTGTCTTGATCAATTTTGTGGTAGTTTTTATAGTAACTGCGACATTTTCTTGCGTATTCGACTTCAGCTACTGGTTTCCTTTAGGATCCAAAGTCGCAGGGACCCCATCTAATATTATCAGCAGAAACTTGTATCCAAAATGGATACATCCAATACGGACGACGGTTGGTTTCTTTTTCGATACATTTTCGGTGTATGTTTATACATTTCCGATCAAATAGTTTTTTACCCTAAAATTTTTTACCCTAACTATTGCTTGCTCCTTAGAGTGCAACCCGTTTACTACGGTGGGTAAAATCGCATTGCAACTTTTTTTTTTGTCCCTCAGCCCCCCCATCCATCACAATGAGCGACGCCGAAAATCAGTTCATGGAGACTTCAGAGCAGAACGGCAACGAGGGAGACGAGGAGCAGAATGGAGCCGAGCAAGAGGAGTTTGCTGTCACAGAAGGAGAAGGAGAGGCAGAGGCAGATGCAGAAGAAACGCAGGAGGAAGCCGGAGACGGCGGCAAAATCAACGCTAGCAAAGGAGAGGACGATGCCGGGTAAGGTGACGGGGCCTCGGGTCAACAATGCCTCATGGCCAAGTCTTTGATGACCGGTGTCTTTGGTTCACTTTCTATTTGGACTGATCCACGAGAATTCAATTTCCCTGTAAATTGAATGGATTGGAAAGTTAAAATTCAACATCTCATGAACATCAGTAGATTGTTTGCTTTCCTTCCTGTTCATGTAGTCTTATCTTGTATGTACATGTTCTCAGATGTTGCATGGTTGTTTTTGTTGTGGGCGGTAGTATTTTGTGTCTAGGAAATATCGCTGTCCGTTCTACTATACTTTTAATTTATTTGATGAATTCCAAATGTAACTTTAATTTGGAAAGACTTGTGTGTATCACACACGTCTATCACAATGTTGAGACAACTGAAACTATAACGGCAACAGGAGATCAATGTCAGTAACGTCCCACACCGTCCCTGCAGTAAAATGTTTGTAGGCGGCCTGAGCTGGGACACCAGTAAAAAGGACCTGAAGGACTACTTCTCAAAGTTCGGCGAGGTCTCGGACTGCACCATCAAAATGGACGCCAGCACGGGGCGCTCCCGGGGCTTTGGATTTGTCCTTTTTAAAGATTCCGCCAGTGTGGACAAGGTGGGTTGTTTTTTAGACATGCCACACTTGAGTTTCTCGTTAAACGCATAATGATTGCTCTTGTAAAATATCTAATCCATGGCGTTGACGAGACGCTGTTACTAGCCAAACGCTGCTGTGTAGAAAATCAGTGGAAATGGAAAACCATCACACGTAACCACTGAAAAGTAATTTTTCATTGCGGCCCTTTTTGAACAGGGCCAAAGAGCCATGGGGTCTTCCTCCGTAGAGTGTGCCTGACGTTTGTTTGTTTGTTTGCTTGCTTGTGTAGGTTCTAGAGCAGAGCGAACACAGACTGGACGGGCGTCAAATTGACCCCAAGAGGGCCATGGCAATGAAGAAGGAGCCCGCCAAGAAGATCTTTGTTGGAGGGCTGAATCCTGAGGCCACAGAAGAAACCATCAGGGATTATTTTGGCACTTTTGGAGAGGTTTGTCTGTTGCCGTGTTGCATGGAACTCCTGACATCTTTAAAAGTGTTTATTGTGCATGTCTTGAATGTTTCATAGAAAGAGGCAGACGTTAACACTTGTACTATTGCATGGCCGGAGATTTTTGGCATTTGTTTTCTGAAACCTATACTGGTAGTTTTAAACTTTTGAACAGTTTTACTTATTGAAGTGTGTAAGAAATATCTACAGCATGGTGTAATAACATAAACGAAATCTTTGCAATAGTCTTGTATTCTCAATGTATTTTTTTTAGATCGAGATCATTGAGCTGCCAGTCGAGCCCAAGATGAAGAAGAGGAGGGGTTTCATCTTCATCACATACAAAGATGAGGCCAGCGTCAAGAAGTGTCTTGAGAACAAATATCACACAGTGGAAGGCAGCAAGGTACCGTTCAGGGCTGCACAAAGGCCCTCAAGAACACAAAAGTATCAAAGCCAAAGGTAAGTGTTGGACAAGGCTTCAAGTTGTGCATTCTCTCCCCAGTGTGAGTTGAAGATCGCCCAGCCCAAAGAGGTGTACCAGCAGCAGCAGTACGGAGGAGGCCGGGGGGGCTACAGTGGTGGTGGTCGTGGTGGAAGGTGGCGTGGAGGTGGAGGAGGTGGAGGTAAGGGCAGGGTTTGCCCTTTTACACCTGTAGCACATAACGGGATATTGGCGTGTATATAGGCGTGTTAGGCGCTGTATTATTACTGGAAATGAGTCGTTTGGTTTAGGCTAGGGGTGCAGGACATGACTCAAGAAGCGTTGCGTTGCGTAACCACAAATAAAAGTGCTTTTATTTTGAGAAATCACAGGAAGTCCTTTCTGATTGGCTTCACAGCGGCACGTTCCAACCCAGTTAAAACAACACTGCATAGCTGGCTTATCCAGCGCCAGTCGCATGTGGAAAATCTAGCAGCTGTGGATGAGGGAGTTAACTGCTGCAAGTCAAAGATGTCGTATTCAAGTTATGTTCTGCTTGTTCAATAATTGTTTGGTAAATTGCTATTGAACATACTTGGAGAGGATTTGAATTACTGTTTGAATTCTCAATTATGGCCAGCCCGAAAATGATAACAATCTTTAAGAACCTCTTTGCCGCCAAAAATGGTAAATTCTAAGCAGTAGAAACCCTGAAGGTGCGAATAGTCATAGCGAAAGGCAACAGATAACAACCGAGCCAGGCGGCAAGTTTTAATGAAGCAGGTGATTGACAGCCAGGTGTGGATAAATATACCCCCATTTCTTTTTTCTCCTCTCAGCCCAGAGCCAGGGGTGGAACCAAGGCTACGGTAACTACTGGAACCAGGGCTACGGTAACCAGGGAGGCTACGGTGGCTATGGGGGCTATGGCGGCTACGACTATGGCTCAGGCTACTACGGAGGATATGGTGGCACATATGACTACAGTAAGTACCCAGACACCAGGGATGCACCAGTAGTCTAACGTCTGGGTTTCCCAAAACCCCTCCTCCCATAT
>OMKP01090350.1:0-10933 GCA_900302375.1 Bathygadus melanobranchus | reverse complement strand
GACGCTCGCGAGCCTCCTCTATCTCCTTCTTTAGTCTCCGAATCTCTTGCTCCATTTTAGCTCTGTGGCGAGCATGCGTTTGGAAAGTCGGAGTCGGAGATTCTAGCTACAACCTGTGCCCCATACACGACTACAGGCATTTATTCACTCAACCAGCCAACCCGAACACGAACAATGATTGGAGGTCTTTACCTGCCATAGTGGTATCGGCTATGGTGACATCACGATACACAACACGAACGCTACTTAAACCTTATAAACATAACACTGCACACACAACACATTAAGTACAACAACCCAAACATTAACATTTAGTTATAATTACCCCGACACCCCAAGTCCCACGTGGCATTGCGCAACAGCGCGGAACATTTAGTAATTAGGCCGGCCCCTGTTAGGGCGCGGCCGCTACAATATTATCTTAATTTCACACGTATGAAATGGCCCAAAATGATCAATTTAAACGTAGGCTACTTAATTAAACCTAACAGAATTATTTAAACAACAGCTTTAAATTATTCCATCGCGTTTTGAGCCAAATACGCGGTTGATCACTGTACCGTGATTACTATGAGATGTTTTCACTGCTCATGGTTATTATAGGATATGCGGGTTCGGGTCGGGCCGCGGATCTTATGCGGACGGGTCGGGTCGGGTCGCAGAACTAATTGGCCATATGTGCGGGTGGCACATATCAGACCCGTGCAGGACTCGAATATGACATTGTGAAAAAATGTCCCATTCCGGATGGAAGTGGTAAGTTCTTGTTTTCTTACTTGGTCCCTCACTCATTTTTATACCCTTTCTTTAGTAGAAATAAATTGGAAGGCTAACTAGGTAATCAGCTAGCTCGCTGGTGTTTTATAGTAGATCGCGCGGTTGACCACGCATGTGTGGTGACCCGTATGTTAGAAAAGATGAGATCACAGACTGGCTGCCCTGTATGTCAATCAAGTGGCAAATGCCATAGTGAGGATGGATGGCTGACATCTAAAATCTTTTTAATGCCATGCGATCTACCCACACTACCTTTGCGATCGACCGGTCGATCGCAATCGACGTATTGGGCAGTCCTGGTTTACACTGATCCTCTGGAGACCTTCTATATTCTGAGCAGGCCGATATCAATGTGTCACCATTACAATGATGCTTTGTCAGTCACTATATATTTCCTTTAGATGATATTATGCAGGCCTACTATGTTAAAACATATCAAGTCGAAGGTATCTACAAAGATCAAACGTTGCCCTTTTTCTATGTTGACTGCAAATCAACTCAACACCAAATTTAGCACACAAAAAACACAAGGGTTGAGAGGAAGTAAATTTTTCATAATTAATTATTACATACTATTGTTAGAATTACAGGGAGGTTCCATCTAGCAGCTTTTTGATCTTCTGTATGAAGAATAAGTTGCTAATCATTCTTCATTGTTTTAGAAGTTTGTCCTAAAATCGCATTGGGACCTGGGGCCTGGTCACATTACAAAAGTCAGTTTGAAGATAGGGGAAAACAAACATATACTAGAATATAATATGTTATAATACAAATACATAGTACATAAATATGATGTTTGACACAGAGCAGTGATGAAAATCACGTCACAGGCTCGCTATGAAGGGCCAAACACGTCATCACAGATTGTAAAGAGTAAACAAACGTGCAATCAGTTTGCTCAATAAATTACTGAACGCTCCTGTAACGTAGCATGACGATTGTTTAATTTCAGCTCTGACAAAACATCCCTACAATGCCATTGGAAATATACTAGAAAAGGAATAGTCAACAAAACTAATATCAGTTTGTTCTAAAATAGCGGTGTATTAAATAGCCCAATAGTAAATATAAAATAAATAGTAGACTAAATCCTATTTATTCTTGGAATGGGGTGTGGCGTCTGGAAAAAAAAATCCTGCAGGTTGACCACGTGATTAAATGCAAAACGCGGCTGCACGTAGCTTACCGTGTGTGTGTGTGTGTGTGTGTGTGTGTGTGTGTGTGTGTGTGTGTGTGAAACTATATGTCGATCTATGTGAAACCAAACCAGACATGACTTAGCCCTATAGCCTTTATTATATATTATATAGGTATTTGCTTGTGAAGGATATGGCTTAATGGCGTAAAATAACAAACCAATGGAGCACAATATGGGAAGAACTTTTACCAATCATAGTTTAGATCAGTCAAACTTTCCATTGAATGATTGGACTTTGATTAAGTTGACTCGGAATCTCGTGTAGTGTAATAACATTTATATTCCCTGTACAAAACGTCAAGGTGATATGAAAGTGGCCTTACCTCTCTAACGCTCAACGCCCAACAAGGACTTCCCTCTTCATCGATGAGCTCACCTGAATCACGCAGGTGTTTTCAGAAAGACCATAAACAGGCAATATGCAACGAAACTCACGACCAGAAATCACTCCACTGTAAGTCGAACTTTTACCTTCGAGTAAAAGTTAAATGGGTCACTATCATTTCCAATACAGAGCAAGATATACACCGCAAGGAAAGTCATAGACAGGAACTTGTCCAAATTCTTCCCAGATACCTCCCCCAGCGGTTGTAAAGCGTAGGGCCTGTTTTCCGCTGGGTCCTAGTGCACGGGATTCACACACACGTCATCAACTAAAAACTCACAGCTAGCATCAAAGAAAAACAACAACACCGATTTAGACATTCATAAACCTAGAAGTAAATTAATAGTTGTTATAAAATAAAAGGCCAAGGATGAATCCCATTCATAAAGCGTAAAATATAGGTCTAACCCTTGTGTCATTTATGATTATGAATTACAAAATTCTTGTTGCACATTTATTAAAAAATGTTTTAATAAAAATATTTTCAGACATAGTCACAAAGTAGCACATCGTAATTAGCAGTCACTTACAAAAATAATTTTCTTTGAACCAGAATGATCAAAAACATTCAGCCTAGAATTGTTAAAGCCATTATAGAGGCATGGCAGTTATTAACTAGTTTAATCCTGTTTCATAGGCCTACCCATAAAAAAGTTTTCAACTGACAGCAAACAGACAACGTTGTTGGTGTCGACCTACGCCCATAGTGTGGTCGACAAACCTGTTTTCTACAGGTCCTATTGCATTTGGATGACTGACTAGCATATTTCCACATCTCCTGCTTAGTGTGCTCATTTACCTACAGAACAATCCCTCAACATTCCCTTATCATCCAACTCACTTGCAGGCCTATAAGACTTCTTATATGATGTCCTATATAAGATTATTTTCCTATATACGATTTTTTAAAATGATTTCTATTAAATAAAGAGCCATTGAGTCCGTTCCTGGTGCTGAATTAAATGAGATTCTCTGCTGAAAGGTAATGTAAAAATGTAAAAAAAAATGTAAAAAAACCCATTCAAACTCACACCCCTTCTTGTCCATCCACCACCATCGCTGCCATTGCACAATGTGTAGGAGCAGGGCCTGAGGGGGTGTTGATAAAAGAAACATCCTGGGGAATGTGTGTGTGAGAGAGAGAGAGAGAGAGAAGACTCCATGCCAACACGGCTTGTTATTGGTCAGAACGGAACAAAGACAAAGTGTCCGTGACACTCGTTGGGAGGACGCGGGTCATTCACAGTTCCTTCACGCGGCAGGGGATGTTTTTGTAGCATGCGGGTGTATCATCGCCATAGGTCAGCTTTAAAGGAAAACATGAGGTCTGTGAAAAAAACATCACAACCACAATAGGGCCCATTCAGATGCACTGTTGTTTTCTTTTCCAGCTCTGACCTTGGAGTTCCTGGGTAACAAGCTGTTGAGTACGTTGATGTGTTCAATAGCCTCACATACTCCATACAGCCAGTGCCCTTGAGCAAGACATTGGTCTTGTGTCTGCAAGTCGCTCCCTCGACCCCACAGCTAGCGTCCACATCTCTCCAGATTCAGTTTCTCATATGAATGTGAAAAACGAGATAGATGAAGACTGGTCCCTGTTTAGTTTATTGAACAAAAACAGGTCCGTTATTGACATGAAAATGAACCTAGCTTAAATAAGCCTGGGTGAACTGATGAATATAGTATTGCATTATTTTACTAAAGACAAGAGTATGCTCGGTTCGTTGGAGCATCCTTACAGTTGTTATGCTACACACTGTTGTTATGTTTTTTTTTTTACAAAACCAACATATCCATCATAAGAATGTATATTATGACCTCTCCGTCCGTACTGGCACTAGTTGTATGTAATTCATCCTGACTGCCTAGAGGTAGTGCATCATTGTAGATAAAGTCTATACCTCCATGGGGATGTCTTGTATATCTCGTGCTGATCCCATGTTGCGTATACAGAAGTCATGTATGACCCCAGGATGACCTTTATTATAGGATATAGGATACACAGTACTGGAGCGGTGTTATCATGACATCATTCTACAAGATCTGCTCTGGATTCTGAGCGCCGAAAAGCTCGGGCGGCCATCCAAATCCAAGTTAAGTTACATGCCAAAACTTTTTATTAAGGGTACTGTAGGTAGTATTTAAGAGCTATTATTTGAGTGTAATTTGTTAGGAATGTCTGTGAGTCAAAATCTGTTTTGAGTTGACTGCACCTGCCAGTAAATGTAGTAAATTTAAATTTTAGACCACTCCCGGCTCATTTCCGACCAATCAGGGCGTGTCTCCCCTGATTGGTTCAGGGAATCCTGTCAATCACACGCAACGCTTCTCAATAGCGGAGAAATGTAACGAAAAGGGGATCTTTGGTTTGAAAATATTGTTCTCTTCTGCTCTCTCTTTACTCCTGCATACAGCAGCTTCAAGTACACACAACAGGTTTAATAATGCAACGACAGCTGATGATAATTGATTGATAGTTTATTACTCAATTAGACTTGAGGGGAAAAAGTTAAAACGCCACAACACAGTTTCAGTTTTTTACTTTACTGTACTTCTCAACTTAGTTAGCTAAATGCTAATTAATCTAACCGAATATGATCATTACAGATTGGCCATAATCTCATCGACAACCACCACCTATTTCAAAATTGTGCATATATGTATATACGGTATATATTCAGAACTTCCGTGAACGAAATCCTTGCGTCCCCTGGAACTAACAATAGCAGTGTGGGGTCGAAGCACACAGACAGCGTTTAGTCGTAGCGTTTAGCTTGCAAACGGGGGCTTCCGTTCGACCGGGGCTCCCTCAGACGTTGGTGATCTCAACGGTCTTGTAAGTGTGCACAGGGCTCTCCTTCGTTCTGGGCACGGCTTTCACCCTGGCCTCCCTAGGCAGAGATTCACAGCTGCCATGGAAACCCAGACCCCGGTCCACAGAATGGCCTTTTGCATGTAACCTCAAAGGACTCTGGAGAGGGTTAGAGACATTAGGCAAATGAGAAGTGGCGAGAACGATGAGTGGGTCTTCCGGCGGTCAGAAAGTAATAACTGGTATATCACAGCAGCATTCTAGCAAGACACTCCAACTCTCCATTTCCAGTTGCCCTCCAAATCAAACAAGTGCAACACCACGCGTAGTTGATCACACGACAAAGCATTTGTGTATAACATTGCAGGGGGGAGAAAACGTCCGTACCATGACTGATCTTCTCATTGCCGTTCTGTTGGTGGCATGGCAGGCAGCGGAGCCGGGGGACAGCGAGACGCAAGCTAGCGTCTCACTCTGCTGCTCTGCACTGCTGTGAATGGGAGGATAGGAAGATGTTCACTATTTATGAATAGTGAGAAAAATGACACACGTATACTACACTTTGTAAAATATGGTTATGGGTAAGGTTAGGGTTAGGACGATATGAATTCTGTCAAAATAATATATATTTTAAGGGGACATGATGGTGTAGTAGTGGCTTGAGAGTTCAACTCCCAGGCAAAAAGGCACCGGGTCCACAGCCTACCTCTAGGCATCCAGGAGCAAGATGCCCTAACCCCTACCTGCTCCATCCCGGGATCTGAATCCACTCTCAGTGGCTTTGGATTAACGCATGTGCTGCTAAATGACAACACTGGTACTTCTATAGTAGTAGTAGTAGTAGTAGTAGTAGTAGTAGTAGTAGGGGTGGTTCTAGTAGTTAGAGATAGTTAGCATAGAGAGTAGTATGGGCGTGAGGAGGTGGTACCTGTGTTAGTACCTGTATTGGTTCTATAGTAGTAGTACCTGTGTGTGATGGAGAGCAGCTTAATTTCCTCGTCCAGGTGCCGGAGCAGCATATGTTTATTACGAGGGACCCCCAGCACCCGAGCCATGGCATCCGGGTCGAAAGACGGGTCCAGGGCCAGGACTGCACCGTGTACCCCTTTTCCCTGAAGATTATCTGCATACTCCTAGAGAACGGTGCAACACACACACACACACACACACACACACACATATATACATACATGCACACACATGCAAACACATACACATTAAAATGCATTGTTTGATATGCCCCATCCAGCGCACCGGAACCAATCAGCACATATTAAAGGCTGTGTGTGTCTAAGTCTTGAGTTATGTTGTCTGCGGCCCCTATGATGGCCAATACCAACAATAAAAGCTGCTATTTACTATTGCATTTTTTTCAGCAGCTTTTATCCAAAGTGCCTTGCAGCCTAGCATCAGATGATTTCTTTTAAGGCGCAGGTCAGGGTTACAACCACAACCACAGTTAAATAGACTGCATGTTCATTACGTTAATTTCAGTGATTAGCTGCTGGTGTTAATAGGCCTTGTCCTTCCACCTTCTATCTTAGCAGACTGAAACTAAAGTAAATGAGGTGCTGCTGGTCTCACATCACCACCCACCACCCACCCGGAGGTCTATGTCTCTGATCCACTTCATCACCCTGTGACACGTCCACACTACCGGGTCGTGATCCTGCTGCTCACACTTAGCGCGCCTGGCCTGCAGTGCCTGTGGGGACGCGACCACCACAACAGCAACAAGAATGATCAGCGGTCCAATGGAAACACAGCACCGGCCAGAGGGGAGCCGCTGCTACTATTGCTAGCACTACTTTATTCAGGCTCGTCTCATTGAGGTCGAGCGCCTCTTCTGCAAGAGAGAGACCTGGTAGCAACACATGTACAAACAGTACAAGAAATGACAGACAAAGGACAGAATAAGGTAGCGTCATGCAGGTTGGAGGGACACCGGTTTTACTTAGCGTTGTTAGCGTTATATAACGATATTTAGCGAGTCTTAGCCTGGGCAACATGATGATGTGACATGGTTTGTTTTAGTCATGCGACTGTAATTCACCAATGAGGTGAATAAGAAAGAGCAGGTTTATGATTTGGGGAAGTTCTTCAACCATTTAATGGATGCACGTTAGCTTAGTATTACATGATAACTGCCAATAGATATCCAGCATTTTGGCGTCTGTTTTTGCTCCGGCGTTGCGAAACCAAATCTCCCTGCGGCAACACCAGAGCTCCCTCCAGCCTCTACACTCCTCTGACCTCCTTGTCAAAGTTGAGCTGCTGCAGGAGCTGTATGGCCAGGAGCAGGCTGGTCTGGTGGAACTGGTCGCTGACGCCCAGGTGCTTCTCCAGGTCCCTGCGACTCAGGGAGCTCAGCACCCGGCCGTCCACCAGCTGGTCCTGGAAGGTCTGGGAGTACTGAGGCAGACCCACGTCGCCCAGCCACGAGCGCGCCACCCAGCAGTGGTCCAGCTCAGACATGTTTGACAGTCTACAGGGTTAGAGGGTTGCTGTTATATGTTTTATTATATATCATCAGGCAGAGCTGCACAGTGAAATGTGTGTGTGGTTTGTGTTTCAACGTATTTCCCATCTCATTTCCATCGGTTGACTTTGTCCCCTACCCGTGGCCTCCTTCGGCCTTCCTGTAGTCGTCGAGGGCCAGTTTGAGCTTCCTGTGGTGAATGGGGTTACTGATGCCCAGGCCCACTTCCAAGTCATCGTCTGTGAGCCCAAGCAGCACCTACAGTGCAAACACGCAGACAAAATCGGAACAGGCGGCTTTTCTTGACAGAAAAGCCATTGAAAACAAAACAGCACAAAGGCCGTGCTGTGCAACATTATCAGACTAACATTACTACTAGAAGACAGACCACATCCTCCTCCCTCTGTCTGCATGAACAGCGTTAGCATGAAGAGGAAGTACCTTGCCACTTTTGACGTTCTCAGAGCATGCTCGGGTGTACATGGGCATTGCCATGACAACCTCAAGCCAGGCGTTCACAGCTCCAGCCCTCCAAAGTGACATGGGTGTGTTCCGGGTAAGCTCCGCCTGCCGGAGGCGGTCCATCTGATCCTCTCCGTCTGATAGGCTCTGGTGTGTGAGGCTTGACAGGCTGTCAGAGTCTGGATTGGTCAGGTGACGTTACGGTGTGGTATAAAGGAGGGTTTTGGGGTCAAAGGAATATAGAGATCAAGATGACTTATTTGATTATTTGTCAGAATAACGTCAATTAAAGCCGACATTACATTCTGTGCAGTGTTATTTATAAATCAACCATATCGGCTTATTTTTGGGTAGCCACAACTGTATTTCAGCCCTCAAAATCTAAAAACATTATGTGCTCTCTTTTTTTGCTCAATCACTATGTATTGCTCAATATGAACACTAGATGGAGACATTTCACTAGAGTTGCATAGCCTGTTCTTTTTTGCTGCTACGTCAACATGTAACGCATATATAGCATATTCGTTGTCCTCTCGTAGTCAAACAATAATATGGTTATGCGAAAGTGTAGTAGTATAGGCCTATACAAATATTTTTTAAGATATAATAAAAGACAGAGACTAAGCGTTTACATTAATATTACAATAATAACACTACTAATACCGTGATAATTGATTGTTGTTGATGATCACTTGGTTTTGGCTATTGTCGGGAACTAACTGAGTGGTTCTGTTAAGGAGTGAATGGTTATGAGGTGACTAAATGCCACAAAGATTAATGTATTAGAAACAGGGATTATTCATTAAACATCTCGTTCCTAATCACACACACACACACACACACACACACCGTTCCAACAAATTCAACTTTCCAGCAACTACATCAAACAAACCGCCTTAAGAACTATGAGAATCCGCCGTGTAGAAACAAGTCAGTGTGCAGATCATTGCGCTAAGTGCAACATGTGTGTGTATCTTGTTATCTGGTGGTAGTATGTGTGTGTGTAAATGTGTGCGCCAGTCTCTGGGGTGTTGTCAGACAGATTGATAAAAGAAGACGGTGAGCTTGAGTGTTATGAATGATCCCCAAAGCATTGGAACAAACACACGATATCACCACGCATGGAGAGTTACTCACGGTGGAGGAGGGGGAGGAGGAGGAGGAGGAGGGGACGCCGTTAAGACAGAAGAACGAAGAGGAAAGAGAGAGAGAGAAAGAGAGAGAGGGGAGGGGGAGGGGAGGGGGGGGAGACTACTACTGGACACAAGAACACTCTGCTCACGGAACACGAGACACATTTAGTTGGTCTGGTTTTTATTTTTAAAATAAGAATTTCATTTCAAGGGGTTTAGCGTTTGATAAAATGCTTCCCTCGAACCTCTGAACCGCAAACAGTTGGTGGCAGAGGTTCGCCTGGCATTTTGAAGCTCTTGTTCTTTAAATAAAATACTTTAATAGAATTTCTCTTTTTTTTATGCATCATCTCCTAAATTACAAAACATTCAACATAGATTTGTTAGAACCACATATGTGAGAAATAAAGGAGGAGGTGGTGGTGGTGGAGGGGAGGGGTATGCCAACTGAAATCTACGAACAACAAAAGAGAACAAGGGATTGCTGCATTTATAATGCAGTGAAACATAAAACACAGTTAAAGGGAGCTTGGTAGGTCACATGAGCAACAGGATGGTGGTTAATTGGCTGGTAATGAATGGATTTTCCTTTAATGGAGGCAGCAGGCGTGATCATGCCTGTTTAAATGCACAGTCCTATTTTCCTGCATTGGTGTGTGTGTGTGTGTGTTAGATTGCTGTCACAGAGAAACACAAACGACGAAACATCCACCGTGGGTAGTGTTTATCGTAAGTAGCCAGTGGAGCACTAAAAAGGCATGGGAGATATGCATTATTGTTTTTATGACTCTTCTAAAAGTATTTCTGTGAAGGATGTATGGTTTTGTTAAGCCTTGCGTTGGAAGTCTACAACTAAACACCCACAGAATAAGTTGTGTTGTCTGACATGCCATACAGCACATGGTACAAAAATGTGTCCTGGCTACGCTTTATAAAATACACCCACTTCCCTGCCATTACATTTTCAGTTCTTCGTCGTACAGATTTGACTATTTTTGACGTCACCACGGTGGTGTAACGGGTGAACGCTGGGGGGAAAGTTGCCCACCAGATGTCAGTGTTTTTCCCCTCTGGACTGTAAACGTCTTCACCTTTTTATCTTCACATTTAGTATCAAAAGCAATGTCATGAGGTAAGAACCGGACAGTGTCAAATATGTTCTCTTGCCTCCCCCGTTGCTCGTCTGATATAGAAGATTTGAGCCAAATCATAACAAAAAAAGGAAAAAAATAGGAAATGGAAAAAAATTAAATCCAAACGCATGATAAAAGCATAGCAAACACGAGTCACCCAGAATGGCTATTTACATATGCAGAGCGGTCCTTCAAGTCTCCAGTTAGAAAAGAACACATTAAAGACATTTTGAAGATAATACAGCATTAACATGTATACACTTAATATCCTCATATATATATATATATATATATATATACATATATATATATACATATATATATATATATATATATATATATATATATATATGTGTGCATGTAAACATATATACATATGCATACATGTACATCTATAAATATATATCTAATTTACAAACATACATTTCCTGGACAATATACATTTCTGGCGTTGCAGTCTCTCTTAGGTTGTTGTGTTAGTTTTCCTTTGGGGTCACATGTCACACGTTCCAAACCCAACCCTCTTTCTCTTAAGGATATACACGGCACAC